>MIEF01008256.1:0-139520 GCA_001870725.1 Taenia solium | reverse complement strand
GGAAGGAAGAGGAGGAACGGGAGAATCCCGCTACATCTTTTGTACACACAAGAATCCGAAAGGAAGATAGCGAACTTATTTTAAGTGGTTTTATTTTGTTGCCATTGTGCCAAGACTATAAAGACCTTACTACCTCAAAAGATCACACACTGGGACAAGCACGCTAAGTCATTATCAATTGAAATGATTTTTAAAAACCAAAGTGTACTTTGAGCCACGGAATTAACTTAAATATTGCTATCAATGCATTGTTAAAACAAGTAACTGGGACATTATAAATTCTGCTCATCTATTATAAGGCGTTTGTAATCATTTAATAAACAGATAGATATCAAATCGACACTAGATACGCTCTGCTTCTTTTAATTAACTAATATTTGCCCGGGGTGGTCAGAAGCGTCCCGAAAGGGGTTACTATTTGACTGGTCTTAGTGATTTGGAGAACTTTATGTAAGCTGACCTTACATTTTGCATACTACCTTGGTAAGTGTTGCATACTTGGACTATCGCTGGTTTTTTTATTTTTCAGGATGCAAAACCCACCGACTAGAA
This sequence comes from Taenia solium, assembly GCA_001870725.1. Lineage (NCBI taxonomy): Eukaryota > Metazoa > Platyhelminthes > Cestoda > Cyclophyllidea > Taeniidae > Taenia > Taenia solium. The sequence goes on along the minus strand of MIEF01008256.1, from coordinate 138,968 downwards.
TTCCCGAAGCTACTCTTAAACTACTGTATTCGTGAGTTTATTCTTTACCTTTTTACCGATCTTCCGGCTCCTTATAGACTCTTTATCTTAAACACCCCTCAGTCTTTGAAGGATGAGTGGAAGTCCAATTTTATGCGCATATTTTCTGAATTGGAGTACGCTCACTGGTTTTACCTAGACAACTGCCTTCAAGATAAAAATGAGATTGGCCTTGATCTCTTTGGCCTGTGTCAAGAAAGTGGGTAATATTTTTGTCATACTGATACTGAAGTTGCAATTCATAACTCTTCTACTCCTCTTCCTAGTATTTACCCGTTTCCCACACCTTATTCCCAAGAAGACCGATTGGAAGGAGAAGTTTCTTGAATGGAAGCGTTATCGGGGGGCTACGTGCACAGGGAGCGCAATAATTCTTGATGAGTATCTTTCTATGGTTCTACTAGTCCAGGGGTTTAGCAACAATCGATGGACATTTCCTGGAGGCAAGGTGGGTCAAGGGGAAACCTTGCAGGACTGTGCCATTCGCGAGGTCATGGAGGAGACCGGCCTTGACATCGAGCATCGACTTGATCAGGATCTCTTTCTCGAAGTTGTCGTCGGAGAGACGACGCATCGAGCTTACATTGTGGAAGGTTTTCCTCGGACTAGTCGACTTCAACCCTCTACGCAAAACGAAATTGAGGTAAATGGGACCGTTTCATGAAGTTTTGTGCCAAGAGATGGGGTTTATGTCTAGTTTTCTGGTTATCTCCGCAGGCAATAACGTGGTTCTCTCTGGCGAATCTTCCCTCCCATTTGCAGGATAATGCGCCTGTTGTAAAGATGAACTTCAAACCGAGTCATTTCTTCTGTGTAATACCCTTCGTCAAGTAAGTCATAACGAGTTTCTAGGCTTTTATTTAAGGCCCATATGCCTGATAAGCTGTAGTATTTACGAGACTATATTTTCTGGCCACTGTGGTTTTCTTTCACTTTAAACAATTCCACTGAAGTTTTAAACGGTCGAAGTTGCTGTGCTTTGAGTAAATCGTATCCGTTTTCGTGCACTAGAGGCTTCCAGTCTACCTTCCTAGCTAAAAATAATTTCATCCAATAGCTGACTTGCCTTTTATAACGGTAAAGTTGTCTATTTCCCTTAGCCAGTCTTCTACATTGTTAGCGAACTGACATTCCAGGTGGTTTTATGTTTGTCTTGATGGATAATTGGGACGCAGAGGTGGTGCAAATAACTGTTCTTAACCGATGTCAGGGTTACCATATATTGTGCTCCCTAGTTACCATCACACTACCATGCTCTCACTTTTCTGTGTGGGTCCTTGTGACGGCACACATAGTTTTTCAGTGCAAGGTGCGGAACTTCGATTTTTTTCTGTGGTGACGTTTCGTTACCATCATAAAAAATTCAGCCCGACCAACCAACTGGGTTACTATCGACTTCCAAATTGGGACTTTATGTGGAACTTCAAATTGGGGTATTTATCATATTTGAACATAGTTTTGGTAATGCTTTGTAGTGAGCCGATGGATTTATTTTTTTTTGCCGCTTCGTCCCGGCATTCGGCCAGCAAAAGGCCTGATTGCTGCTGTTCTGATTTGGATTCGCATCACCGGCATCACTAGTAGAAACTGTCTAAAATGGGGATACGTCTTTCTTTCGTAAAGGCGACGGCTCTGAAACTCTCCCATCTTCCTAGGCGACTGCGGGAGTACGTGAAACTGCGCCAACAGGGTGTTGCTCCCACTACTGCGCTGGGGCGATCGACTCACACACGGAAGCGTTCTTCGGTGCCTCCGTCAGCATCTCGTATTCACAACTCCACCAGCTACTCCGCTGCCCCTGTCTTTCCAACTGAATCCCTGCTACCCTCCGCCTTCTCGTTGTCCAGGCCTCTTTCTACCGATCGGGTTTTGGTTCAGCCTACAACGCCGCAGATAGAGTGCGTATTCTTAAATAGATTCTTCTGTTAGGGTTTTGTGTGTAGTGAAGGAGTTTTGTCTGTCGTTCAGTAACCTTAGGTGCTTTCGTTCAGTTCTAGTTTTTGGCGTGTTTCAATGTCCTAGTGCTATGATTGGAGAAGAAACCGAGTTTTTTAGGTAACCAATCTCACTTCCACCCTTTCTCTTATGATTTGATGTTCACACTCCACAGGTTTCTTCAAAACCTTCAGATAAAAATAACCATAACGTTTGATCTTGTTGCCAATTCATATATGGTACATTTATGGTGGAAAAGGTTACATTTATTCATTTTGTTTTTCATTGCCACCCATACTTTCACCTTTCTGATACTTGGCTCATCTATTCTCCGAGCTGCTCATGCTAATTAACTAGCTAAACGACGAAGCTTAGCACTGTATTGGTTGTAGTGGAGCCTTGGCTGTTGCAGCTTCACTGTCTTTGCGAGAGCAACTTATTTCAATCTTCACCGAAGCCTAGAGGGTTAGAAATGACGAATTTGGGTTGAATGATATGTAGCCTACCGCAGTGGGTCGAAAGCGTTCCGCCGTTTGGCTAGTTGAATCAATATAGTTCGGCGCGTATGATGTTCGACGGTTTGCAAGTTTCACCGTTTAGCTTCGGATAGCAGTAGTGCCCATACAAGCAGCACCCCAACTCCTGTTTCGACAGGAGTTGAATTCTTGACCATAGCTGCTAATTAGCCACTGCCCCAGCTCCACACCACAAATCACACATTGGTGCAGGGTTAGAGTGCTAAAAGCTACGCATAAGTCGGAACAATTATTCTGACTAGTTTCCCTTCCATCACTGCATCATATCCATCAAGAGCTTGGAGCTGTTGGTGGAGTACTGCCCTCTGAGTTCAAAGGGTCCGAATTCGAATTGGACGTAAAATCCAGACATGACTTGCCTTTTGTTTCCGGAGTATATTTTGATTTGCCTCTCCATATTCCTAATCGTAAGTTAATTGAGTCGTCAGTATTGACTACGTTTATCTCAACTTTACTAATAAATCCGTTTCTTGCAGCATTTTTGGGGGCATACATAATTTCAAGCATTTATAGGATGGCAGATAACATGGAATTGAAGTGGATAGATGTGAAAGCTAAAAGGTTATGTCTATCCCTATCGACCGAAGTTATGAAAATTTTTGATTTGAGTCGCTAATCATAATTCCTCCTTGCTTTCCTCTTTCAGTCAACACTTGTCACCTTTGCTTCCCCAGTCTAATATCCTTCAGTCACCGGTGAGTTCATTCGAAAATTGCTTTTCGCAATTACCCATATCGCATTATCGTATTCAATAGTGATATCCCAGGAAAAATGTCTCAAAAATATCAGTAGTCTGGTACATTGAGAAAGACATCAGCTCAATTAACTCCAGCTTTGCGTCAAGGAATCACATTAGGTAACTGAAAATCGTTGGGATTGTAGTCAGTATGTGTTATTTGCAAAGAACGCGTTTGCCGCCTTTACTTGTACAGACATTAAAGAACTAGGGTCATCTTTCATTTCTTTTGTTAGTTTCAGCAGCTTTCACTCGGGGGAAATCATAACTCATCCCCCACCACCCATAACCATTGTGACGAGATTCGTCTACTGAGCGTGGATTCCACGGTGGGAAAGGACAGTATTTGGGGTGGTCGGGTGAAACTGAACTCGGAGGGTTTGGTAGACATCTTTGCACCCTTATCCCAAGATGCTCCATCACTACCAACCTTCGACCTCTGGCACCGCTGAATGACTATCATCCTCTTGAAAATTTCCTCAATTTTTATACCGGTCAGGCGTTGAATATGGTTTTGACACTCCTTCATACCAAATTTTAGTCTATGGAATCGCGAGGTGACTTCGTTATCTCCTTCTCTCGGATTCACTTCTCCTCTCCATCTTCTAATGCGCTTCATTTTTGTACACCAGTTTGTCTTCCGCAGGCAGTTTCAACACTTCTTTATGACTTGAAGACACTTTTTGCTCTGAATCCTTGGATTAAGATAAATTTTGAGCGCGAGCCTTATTGGGTGTCTTTTTGAAGTCTGCTTATTTGATTGGAATAGTTTCTGTCGCCGATAATTGTAAGAATTGTTTGAGATTTGTGCCACAGTTGTCTTTGGGTGTGAGTTCTCATCCCTTTTCTGGGTGGTAAACACAATCTAACCGACTTTATTTTTTGCCATGAAAACTAAGTAACTGCAGGATGCTTTTTAAAATTGCCCATTCCACAAAGAAGGCAACACAATCAACGAAAACCGCTGAGATATTTTTAAAAAAGAATTGGGACTAACATCAGTTTATTACAGTATAATCATGGTGGAGAACCACTTCCCAATCTGGCACTCCTCTGACGGCTCTCTTGTCTCCTTTTGAGGTAAATATTAGATAATCAAGAAATTTTTGCGATGGTCATCACAGCCTGCTGTCAGAATTTCTTCCACCTTGAAGAGACCTTCAAAATGTCTACTCTTGTTTGCATTGCACTACAAGGCATGGATACGCGTCCTCATGTATCTCTCTAATTTGGAATTCAGCCTTGCATCATTGAATGACGATTGAGCTCGGTGTGATTTGGGTTTGCCTGTTTTACACATCGGCTCCAATGCTGTGGCCCCAGAATCCGCCCGTTTAGCCTCTCACGTAGTGTTTAGTGAGGTTGTGTGCGATAGCCATTCCGAGGCCAATGGGCCACGCTCAGGGAGAAACCTTATTCACCATCGGAATAGGGGATTTCGTTAATTGGCGGCTGGGCTGCCAAGATCGTCCTTCAGCGGTGTTGAATGCAATTGATGGGACATTTATTCGACACTTAAATCCACCGAAAAACTGGGCAAACAGATCCTGTCCACATGCTGTGCTTTAAGAGATGGTAATAAACCTTGCAAGCCATCGCTTCATCTTATGAAAAGGCGACGTCTGAGGGGGTTGTCCGCTGATTTACTTAATTGTGCTGAGAAATGCCTTTTGTCCGTTTGAGCTGCACCTTCTTTCAGGATAACAAACACACCACCAGCCCTCTCAAGGCATTCACTCACGATTCACTCCATGCCTCCAAGACCGTTTGTTTGGTGTGTGTTTTTTTTGCCTTCTTGCTGAGGAGAGGGAGATAGACACTGCTCTATCCTCATCCGCACCTCCCATTCCCCTCTAGTGGCAACGGCAGCTTTTAGAGGCAGATTTATTGCCTCTAGATGCGGGAAGCCTTGCAGGGTGGGACTCGTAATGGGTTTTCGCCTCATTTGCGACAGGAATACAAGCAGGAATGGCGACAATATGAATAAATAAATGTTGTCTTTTACCCAGTTTACCATGTACATATGTACTAAACTGATAACTGCTTCCGCAATTGATCATTCCCCGCAACCTTTTAAATTTCAAGCAAGTGATAATGCGGTTCTGTGTTTTGTTCACTTCTAGTATTTTTTTTGCATAATGCTCAACTATAATGCTTAATGGAATAGATAATTGCTACTACATTTGTATCATCTCAGATCGAAGCAAGGTGTTTGCAGAAAAGAGAGAGGGGTGCCGAGAAATCATCGAAGGGTTGAATAAAACTACTACTCCTTCTGGAAATGAGCCAGCAGGCCGTCGCAAACTTTCTTTGCATCACCCAAAAGCATGTCCGTGTTCTCCTTGAAGAACACGGGATTATCCACGGCCGCATAACCCACTCCTAATGTCCGTTTCACCATTATCACCTGAAGGAGAGGAAAGAAATAAAAGTACATAATTTTCGCTCCTCCTAGGTCCAATTGGTAAAAAAGGAAGGTTGCAGTTCACCTTTTTAGCCAACCAGACACGAAGGACAGGCATTCCGGCGAGTATGGAGTTGGGATCCTCTTCAGCTGCCGAGTTGACAGTGTCATTAGCCCCGATGACAAGGACCACATCAGCTTTTGGGAAATCGGGGTTGATCTCGTCCATCTCAAAGACAATGTCGTAGGGCACTCCGGCTTCAGCAAGTAGGACATTTAATTGACCGGGCATTCGGCCTTGAGAGAACCAATGAAATACATCAGACAACCCTACTAATGTATCGTGCTTCAAAAGCCAATGGATAGTAAATTTCGCGGTCTGTTAAATGTTGCTTTTGAAGGGATTGAAAGGCGACTTACCAGCCACAGGGTGAATAGCAAATCGGACTCGTTTTCCTCGTTTTGTGAGAAGTTTGACCAATTCGGCGATGGGATATTGGGCCTTGGCAACACAGAGACCGTAGCCGGGTGCAATAATAATGTCTTTCGCGTCCTCCAGTAGATCTCCAACAGCTTCGACAGAGGTCTCACGATGGGTGCCTGCCACAGAAGAAAACACAAAAGTCAGGAGGGGAACCAGCTTGTTACACTTTATGGAAAGTCGAGAATTTGCGTCAGGCCATTGATGTTTAATAGTAGTGTGAAGAGTGTAAATCCACACAGAGATTTCTGACTTTCCAAGGGCGCTAGAAAAGGCTCAACAGTGAGAGTAATACACACGAAGATGAGCAGTAAATTTATCCAGACAGCACAAAAGAAGACGGTGGGGCGAAGCGGCAGTGTGATGAAGAATTTTCTTCTTCGCGAAGGCGAAGGACTCTAATGCTTCTGACACAACGAGGTGCCGGGATACGTGGCTGCAGAAATTATTTGACCGATTTAGTCGTTTTGAAAACGGCTTTGGGTCAATCAGTCTGCAACAATAAGTCGTCCAGCATATGAAACGTCTTATCCTGGGAATCTCAACTATACAAATCTTGTTGTGAAATCGCACAACAGACAAGGTTTTCGGTATCATCGATGAATACAAGCTGCTACTTAAGAACATTTGGAATTCCAAGACCAGCAAAAATAACGAAACCAAATGGGCTGCCCTAAAGAGGCCAGCCATGCTGACCTATGCTTCCCTACTGCGAACTCAAAAACCCCCGATTAAGTCGAACCACTCCCGCATGTCAACAAGTAGTTTAGTCAGAAATGGGACACTTAATCATTCTACTTTTATTGAGGTTGCATTCAAAAATGCAACTTAAAACTACTAAAAATCCGTTCCTACTGCTATTACCTAATACGCAAAATACTTGACTTGTTCTGCCCCTGATTCTCACGTTAGTCGAACTGTCCAATGGAAGATTTTGGGATTTAGCACTGAGACCCAGCGTCTCCAATGCCTGTCTTCCATCCAAAGCTAGTCTGCATTGCAGAGCAACTTGATTTCGGGGTAAAGATCTACCAACAGACTCGACGTTCATGAAACCCAGAAAAGTGAGACAACGTCAGTTGAAGTAATTTTTCTTCGAATTTGTGCGCTTTTTGATTTCTATCTACCAGTGAGTTCCAAGGTCAATCAGCTGCCTAATACACAACACCGTAATTCAAAATGAGTCAGAATACATGGCTTTAACCACTCAACAATCTCCACTAATGTTTAGTCCCCTAGTATGGCCACGTAATCCAAAATCAGGTCTGCTCTGGCATCCCCCTATATACCGATCTCAAAACACTACTTTGTCCATCCATAGTAGTCTACTTGATTACCTGGATATGTTTAAGTAGTATGAAACAGGTCTGCAGCACCCTGAATGAGTCAGGCTTTGCGAAGTCTATATCTCGTAAAGATCAATGACCAGAGATCGGTCGCTTAATACAAAGCAACGTAATTCTAAATGGGTCAGATTTTGAGTGTCTCACTCCCATCTCTTGACTTTACAATCAGTTCTCATGCTCATTTTATCGTTATAAGCACTGTGATTCTGAATAAGTCAAACTTTTGATTAGCTAGATCTCCTGGTCTAGACACTCAAGTGATCTCCATAATCATCCACATCTATGTAGCCTAAGTTAAATCAGTTCTTCGAAATGGTTGCATTCACTGATCAGTCGAATGCACGGTGTTAACAATGCGATTCAGAATGGATCCACCTTTCTTTGATGCCCAGTTTCAACAATTTTCAGGATATTTTAAACATGGTATCTAAATTAGCAATGGCCGAAACCATCCACTTCTGCAGCTTCTTGAGTTTGCGAATCAAAGTAGATGGAATTTATTTAGTAACCTTGAAGCACGTTTCCCATCCAAACAAGTGGTGCAGCCTCACTATTCGACCTCCATAGCAGTGGCATGGAGCTGTTCCGATTCTCTGAGCCTTTCGTATAAATGTGATAAAACAACTTTTAAGCTTATATGCCTCCCAACATTCGTGAAAGAACAGGCATGCCTGCAAATGAGAGGATAGCTTTGAGAGGTCATCTTATATTGCATAATTCACTTAAATAAGTCCATATTTAAGTGGTTATTGCTATGAGAAGCGAATAGCCCTCAAAACACGCTCATCTCGGAACATCGGTTGGTCTTAATTAAGGTTCGGCATTGCTTTCTCCGTATTATGGTACGCTAAGAAAACATGACAGGTGGAGCCCTTGAGAATCGATGGAATGCACAAGTACGACTGGTCATGGGATAGATGTTCATTGTATGATCTCCATTCTAGTCTCCTGATTGTTTTCAAGACATTCATATGTCATTTTGTTGGCTTAAACAAAAAGGTAATCACCAAGAGCGCTGGGAACAATGTACAAAAATGAACGATATTGTTAGTATTTAGGGGAGCCATTTTACTCCCCAACAATTCTGTCTCAGTGTAAGTGAAAATTGTTAACCATGTGTCAACTCTTCCATACGTTTATGAAACATTGTTTCCAGACTGGAATGTCTTGGAGAGCCTTGAACGCTACGGTGCATTATTGTGCGATTTGAAACCCCGTGACCTCAAAATCAAGCTTACGTCCCTTAAGTGCCAACAACGCTCAAGTTCTTGCGTTTACCAATGGAAATTTGTGTGGTACAAAACAAATTCAACCATGGGAATGGCAACTTAGACCTACCAGTAAGCCCCGTGGCCTTGCTTCCAGTGGTTGTGCCATATCCACCAAGAATTACATTGGGAAGGGAGCGATTCATCGCCCGACACATGATGTAGGAGAGGATGGCACCGGAAGAGCCAATCAGCGCTCCCACCACCGTCATAAGGCTATTGTTCAGCATGAATCCCTCTGCACACAGCGCCCAGCCTGAGTAGCTGTTGAGCACTGTGATCACCACAGGCATATCAGCACCTAAGTAGCCAACATCCATCCGTCTATTAGTGACCATTCATATGAAAAGGGGGATAGTAGGAATTCGCAAACCTCCTATTGCCGCAGTAAGAGTGACACCAGATACTGAGCCAGCAATGGCAGCACCGCCAAGCAGCATCGACAGAGGTATCAATGGGGTCTCCACATCTCCACCAGATGCCAAAAAGGCTGCCAGGCCGGCTGTGGAGATACCAACAAGAGTGGCATTCAATGCGTGACGCATGGGAAGCAACAGGGGTTGAGAATCCAGAATACCTAATGATAGACAGTTAGAAGAACCAAAGAATGAATAAAACTCAATAAACAAGGATGAGTAATTAAACGAATAAAGGAAGGATAAGAGATGGAAATCGAAATTCACCCTGAAGTTTGCCGAAAGCGACGAGTGATCCGGTAAAAGTGACACCGCCAATCCAGGTTCCCAAATAGGCAACAGTTTTCATTAAATTTCCGGCTCCAACAAGATTGGGGTCTGCGAACATTATTGGCGCTTCAGTGACGTAGTTAGCCACACAGGTTAGAACTGCGGCGATACCAACCAGACTGCAATGTCAAATACCACTATAAGTCAAACTCCCAATACAATGAAGTGAGTACGAGTTCTTTTATTATCAGACCTATGGAAGAGGGCAACCATTTGGGGCAGACTTGTGACCTCCATGCGAGAAGCCGCATAACCGCCAACAGATCCACCAAGCAGAAGGCAACCAAGCATTTGCGCCAACAGGTCAGGATGGGGTTGTAGCATGCCAAGAGTGACTGCCAATCCTCCAGAAACACCGGTCAAACCCAGAACGTTGCCTGGATAATTATATGCATGAGACATTAGGTGTTACCGAAATGCGTTAACAGTTCTCATTGAACAATTTCCTCCCTACTTACCCAAACGGCTGGTCTTCTGACTGGCCAAAGCAGTGATGGCAGCTATGCAGCAGAGTGATGAGGCAAGGTAGGCAGCATAATGAGCATCTTCTAGACTCATTGTAGGTCCAAAGTGCAGCAAACTGTAACCGTAGGTGCCAAGCAACGCCAGAGCTGGGATTGCAAACAGGTAGTTGTGCTCCGGTGCGTCAGCTGAAAAGGAATCAGTAGCCAGTATTAATTCCGTCGATTATGTGTATTATAGAACTTCAGAGCTGGTGATTTGATTGAGGTCTAAGCGATGAGCTAACCATGGTAACTGCTCTTTAATCAAAAGTACTGAATTGGTTTCAACACTCCACTAAATCGACGATCTCCTTTTCGCAAACTTATTTTGGATTCATTACATCTCGAGGAGATTTCTTCAAAACAATTAACTCTCACCATCTGTTAATAGATTTCAAATTTGCAAGTTGTTTGCAATTTTAGAGGGATTTAAGATGGCAGCTCAAGTTAGAACACTCACTGGGTCTCTTGAACATGTTTAGCATCCTCTGAGTAACAAGGAAGCCACCACCAATGTTGACGGCTGAGACGAGAGTGGCGAGGGCTGCCATGGTCTGCGGTACGGTGCTGGGCACCATTCCTCCACCCATCAGCACGAGTCCACCCACAGCAGTGATACCTGAGATAGCGTTGGTCACTGACATCAGTGGTGAATGAAGTGCCGGCGTCACTCCCCACACTGTGTGGTATCCTGTATTTGCGTAGAAAAAAAGCAATTTCATTTATATCAACTACTTATAATGCTTAAGTACACACACCGACAGATCCCACGGAAGTGGATAGAAAGGAATGCACAAGTAATGTCGGTTTTAATTTCACCTGCTACTAGGCAAGTCTTTTTACTCTCCAGCGCTTCAGTCCACACACTAGTTGCACGGAGGTTTGCTAATGCTCCTCAAGTTCTTCCCATTTGCGACTTCATCGCATCATCTCAGTTTTTGCCTTGTTGCTGGTGCCATCGAAGTGGAAGGCTTGCGAGGATTGGAGCACACAGATGACCATAAAAGGCGCCGAGAACGCGGCTCAAAATAACGAGAGCATTATGTAGCACAATGATGCTTTGATTTGACTCAACACAGGCAGCTGCCAGTCTTCCATTTTTTCTGTACGTCAGAAATAATTCAACTTTTAACTCGTAAGTCTTAAAACCCAGAAGACCTGGACGTTATATTAGTGGCGGTAAAGAAGATAGCCCAACCCTCTTACGGCCACCTGCGTGTATTACATTTAAGTAGACCCACCGACAATCCCTGAAAGAGTGAAAGTGGAGAGCGTTTGCATGAATGCGGGAGAAGGCGAGGCTAGACCAAGACCCACAAGACCCGACAGCCCAACGCTGGTGGCGAGTGCTGATTTGAGTTTCGCAACTCGAGGATCTACCGGCACCACAGCGACTGCCTCTGCCTTGGGCTTCTCCACCTGAGGCGGAGGTGATGTCACAACAGGGGGTGGTGGCGGCCACATCAGTTCACCCTAGAGAATGTAACTATGTGTATAGTTGACAACAAAAAGTTGCTTATAGAGGAATATGTCATCTTCCGCATTTGCGTATATCTAAGTCCCCAGTTTTCTTGCTTCATTTTAGCATCACAAATTCGTGACACGTTCCACCACCTCATGGTAAGTGACTGCGCTACCTTGTGTTTCAACCAGATTGATTGACGCTAGAGCAGTAAAGTAGATGTAGTATGTCCTTGGTCTGCAGTAAATGTACTAAAGCTTAAACCCATTGTTGCATGTCCACTTGCTTTGTCTGATTCCTAGTTCCGTTTTGAAATTAAACCCAACGATTGGAATCATTACATCCCTGAGCTTATTAAAGTGTTCCTCCGAGCAACCCACAGTGGAGAAGAGTGGTTTTAAGCATTTGAAGAGAAGTTTCTGGGATAGGGGTTGGAAATGCCACTGCACGAGTTTGAAATGATTTGTTGAAGGATGTGAATGACATGCTCATTCACCCACTTTAAAAAAGAAGGAGATGTTAATGAAGTAGGCCCACTCTTGTTATCATAGCTGGCCGAAATGGCTCCTTGCAACAAGCATGCATGTCAGTTGCTATGATCATTTGTTGGAAAGTAAAGCAATACGGTGCCCCCATTCCAAAACTCATTGACTCTTGGTTATTTGCATTAATAACAGTGTAGTATTTAGTTTCAAGGCTGCAAGTGACTTTCATAGAGCATCTAGAAAAGGTAGGTGCCACTCGTATGCGCTGAGAGGTAAATTTGATTCCACGCCACTTCGTATTGTAAATAAGCGTAGTTGAAAAAGGCGTTTTTTTTTGTCGTCTGACGGACAGGCATGTAAAGCCTGTTTAGTAAGAAAAGCTACATCCTAGCCAATAGGAAAACAGCGAGCGCTAGGTTAAACCTGACACGTAAACATTTTCTTCATGTATAACCGTGATGTCTTCAGCCTCCGCGGTTTCGATCCCCATCTGGGTGCCATGACGTTCGACTTAAGTCACTTTTGCTAACAATCCATCAGTTCTTCCGTACACTAGTGACAACGCATGTCCGGGCGCATTTTTCTTGCAACGGAACAGGGAAGGGCGTTTTCTCACGCTAAAATACAAATCGTCATTATTATTCACAATGAGGAGAATCCATGCTTCGCAAAGTAGTTGGACCATATATGCGCAGTGATGTTTGCTTGAATGGATCTTTTGGGTGGCAAGCGGGTGGGATAGACGAATATATGCGTCATACCTGGTCATGTGGAAGGATTTCAATTTCTGCTCTTTATTGAATGGTTCTGCTTTTGGACCAGCCTCTCCAGGACTAGCTGTTGCCATAGAGATGCTCTTGTTTCAAACAATAAAGGATTGTCAGTCTTGAGCAATGCAAAGCCAGTACATTTCATCTTCCACAAAACTGTTCACAAATGCGTCGAAACTCTAGATACGGTGAACGAGCTAAGATATGTCGGTAAATTTGATATATACTGCCTTATCACAGACACGAAAAAACTAAATGACTGGCATCGCTGGTTTGCAGATGATTCTTCAAGTACCGACCACACTGTGACGGTCGACGTAGGAGGCCAACCAGCGTTCAAAGTGGTAGAGGAGCCATGTAGTGATTTGTTTTTCTGTTTAGGTGTATATTGGACACGCGACCACTTTGCTTACCACATTATGGCTTTGGAGCCATTTCAGTAGCCTCCTAGTCCATGCGTATACGATTGTCTACACTACTTGGGCTAGATGTGCATGCTGTAGAATGACTGTACAAGACATAATAAAACAAAAAATTGCGTCTTCATTTTGGCAAAAGTGATGGCTTATTTTTTTTAGATCTCACGATGATGTGGCATAACATGGAGAGAAAAGCCAGACTACGCATAGCTAGCCCACCATTTAACTCTGCAGTTACATTCCTTGATGGTCAAGAGCTTCGAAGAAAACTTCCCTCCTTCTTAAGTCGTCCGTTTTCAAAAGTATCCACTGCAGTGAGTTTAAGTGAAGGAAAAGCGAAGATTCACTAGCAGAGCTAAAAATATAAGCTTTTTAACAAAACGCTTTTTTTTCAAGAAAAATCCATTCCATAATTAACTGTGCTACAAGCATTGGATTGTTTCTAGAGTTCAAAATGCACTTTTTTGCAAAAACTTCATTAATAAAAGTGGGCAATTCAGTGGTATCTCCCACACAAACAAGTAGTGCCATTGAAATTGATTGAGAAACGGTCAGTGAGGTCACCCCAACAGGTGAGGATGTTTGAAATCTCAGAAAATAGTCCTGTCCCATTTCTTAGAAGTCCCGCTTGATGACTATTGTCCAAGCGTTCTAGAGAGCAGTGCCCTCGCTCAATCCCACCCAATTGGCTCGTCTCCTCTCCGGCAGAGTTGCATCCTAGCTCTGCTGACCACCACTTGAAGGCCATGACAAGGTCAATCAATGACCATAAATATGCACACTCGAATTCACCGATTCGCACGCTGACTCACTCAGTCACCGAACGCATGCCCGTCTACGCGTATCCACGGTGGTGCACTTGTTCCGTCAGCCACTGAAGAGGTCTGCGTCTATCGCTTATCCGGTCGCGGCCTTGATAGGATCCAAGACAGTGGATTGGACTAACGAGTAAATCAGTTTATAGCAATTATTTACGCAGGTCTTAACCAGTACCCACCCAATTTACCTGTGAACATCCGGTAGCACCTGAACTATGTCAAATGTAATTTGGACTGGTCTTGAGGTAACCGATTAAGCAAAGTAAATTGAGATCGGAGCAATGCTATGCATTTGTAGGATAGATCCTCCTGCTAAACATACTCCTTTCTTAATTTCCCCTTATAGACTGATTGGTGTAGAATTTTAGGTCAAGTACGCATTTCTTGGGAAGCTGTATTCGTAAGAAAGGGAATCATCGATCCTCGACCATTATGCCATGGCGCAGCTATGGTCCATGCGCCGGGTGAAATTCACAAGAGTTTTCCACGGCCGACTTTCGTCTATTCAAGTGGTGCACGCTGAATAGCTTTTTTTTCTATAGCTGACTACCACACCTATTTAATTGGACACCATCAGTAAATACCCTGTTTGAAGTCAAGATGGAACCGGGGTAGCCGCAGCGCATGTGAACACACCCGCTTCGGCATCGTGTGAATCGCCTTGGCTTCATTCACTTTGACGTCGACAAGAAGTCGTTCTACCCCTCTGGCTAGTGATCCTGTGATTGCACTATTTCTCTGTCACTGAAATAGTTTTATCGCAGGAAAGTCCAAAATGATACTAAGAAGCTGTTCAACTTTATGGTAAGAGGAAAGCTGACCTTGAGGAGAACAGTGCTTCCCCGAACCACTTCATCCTCCATATCGAAATTCAAGAGGCCTTTGGCATCTGAAGTGAAAAGCAAGACTACAATATGTACGAGCGGTAAACTTACAGTTATGACAAAAAATGCAAAAAAAATAACCACGACAAAAGCATAACAGAATGCAGCGCCAAGATCCACTCTCTGTTTATTCTGTGAAAAGCTTGAAAGCTCCACCTCTTGGTGCCCATACGGGGCTAGTTTTCGAGCAGCATTTTGGATCACAGTTGATGGTCGGGATTGCCATGAAGCAAAGCGTATGTTCCTTTTGTCATTCAATGACAACCGACCTTCACGATAAACGAAAATGAGTGGAGAGTGGTGTACTCAACACTGAATGAGACCCAACTCAATCAACTTTTAATTAAAATGTGGTTTCCTGTTTTTGGTGCTTGATTTGTAAGGGATATGAATTAAAAGTAATAAAAGAGGACCTTAACCAATTAGCAAATTTGTTGTCATTCAGATAAAACAATAACTCGGAGTACATTGTAAACTACGATTAAGACATTTGCATTTTCGTCGATCCCATGTAAAGAGCTTTGTGTGTCATATAAGAAGCAGATAGTTGTCTTCAGAAAAATTGATTTAGTCCGTTATCATCACTTTTTTGCTAATTATCCGTTGTGTTCGTTGTGCATTCTCTAGGCTTCTGAAATCGAATCAGCTCAGTCCTTCTCTCCAGAAGGTTCAGTTATCAACGTGTGCGTTCGTGTTCCGAACCTAAGGGAGGAATGTAAGTTAAGCCGGGGCTTTTATGTCTGCACAAAAGGGCTCAACCAAATAGTGAAAGATGAATTTTTGGTTAATTATTTACTCACTAGATCCATGGACCTCTCTCAACTCTCAATTTGTAATTGAAACACTTCAATAGCATTTCAATAACGAAATTCTTGATTTTCACGAACATTTATTTTGTACTTACCATTCCACTAGCAAAATTTGTATCTGGTGCAAGTTTATGATGACAATTTGTGTGTTGATCAGGCGGCTAACGCGTTGACTGAATGTTCAAAGGAACGACTGCACTATAGGGGAATAGCACTGTAGCGGTCGTCATCAACAGACGCCACTTTTGGCATGATTGTTCTACTATTGAACGTCCCCTGATCTTATTGGACTCGAAATATTTGGACCTTAGGCCCTCGTTCATCACTTACTATCGAATCCATGCACACATCCACTGCCCCTCTTCTCTGCCTAGACAAATCTAGGACAGCGTCGTCCACTAGATTTAGGCCATCAAGAACGTTATAGCTTGCTGTGACTACTCCTTGCAATGTGTAGGGGAATTGTTCAATGCATAACATTATTTATATGCACGCATCGTAAAGCATAGAGAGGTGAGCGTCAGTCTGTCTGCACCGCCTTTCCTCTATTGTGAATTCACTTTCTTTTCAAAGGACAGTAATTGGAACTAATGTACTAATAAATCATATCATCGAGGATGTTCCCATCTCTCAGCAATCCTAAATCGTCTCTTTCTGACGTCAATTTGTCGTTCAGCTCTCCCTGCAAGCATTGGGAAGACTAGAAGAATATCTATGGGAACGCCTTGCAGACACATGCCTTTCCGAGCTATCATCGCATACTTGGCATTGCAATAAACACTGATGGATGGCATTCATTTGAAGGCAAAAGCTATGAACAAAAAAGTACTTCCCCGAGTGCTCAGAATCGGCTTGAAATGTGAACTTTGGGGCTGATTTTCACGTAACACTAATACTGTTATGGATCTTGCTCATGGTGCCTTCAGCTCCCATCAAAGCGGATGGGACAGCTTTGGTACTTACTACAATGCGTAGAAACCTCAGTATAGCATACCTCATTACATATGTAAATTGAGATTTCCATTTTGACATCAACTCCACTCGTATCTGTCACAATATCCTTTGTAAAAAAAACTCAAACACACACGTTAAGTCAAGATCCCAAAACACGCTCCTCAGTAGCACACCTGGCGATTGCATCAAGGTTGCCGCTTATTTCTAAAGACTGAATCACTTTCCAGACCAGTAGCAAAGTAAGGGAACGCCTGCACTACAGTCTAGGCTGCGAGGTGATTGGACGAATGGGGTGCTGGCCAAGTGAACCACGCTGTTTACAGCAGTCGACATTACACCACTACCAAAACACCTCCCTTTTCCTTTGGCTACCGAGTGACTATGCTCGTTCAAAGAAAGCACCTCCAAATTTGTAAATCCCAAATTCTTGTGCATTATGCAATGAGGCTCCCTGTCAAAATTAAAGCTTGTCCCAACTAACAACTTCAATCCTAAATTTTTTATCCACATTGAGAAATTTTAAACCCCGATCATCAAAAATGAGCCTTGCTACACAAAAATAGGGCAGGTGCGCTTTACTAACTTCTGACAGAACCACCTCAACCACACTATTTTGTCAACAGAGCGGTCCAGCCGACGATATTAGAATAAGTGGAGGCATCGAGGGTGGTTGCAATTAGATTGGTCAGAGTCACTGATAGCCATTAATATCGAGCTAGAACATCAAAGATTCCGGCTGTGGTGGTCGGTTTTACTCCCAGATAGATCTAGATGGTGCTATGATCCTTGGATTAAGGCTTTCCCCTTAGATGATTTCCATAATTCAAGCAAATACGAAACAGAATTCTTCATTTAAGAGTTCTACTTGAGTAAAAATTAAGAACTTCTATTAAAAAGGGGAACCCAGTTTAATCAAGGCCCAGTAAAGTACTTTTTCGCCCTTTCAAAACGTCAGTTTCTGTTTATTGTAAACGTCGCCACAGTAATGCCTACTCGATTGTAATCCAATCTTGCCGTAATCCAGATGATGGTTGAAATGACAAATTGAGGCGAAATCAATGAACCGAATGGTTAAATGGTCCTTTCTGTACAATGCCTCAAGTACTCGGTAAGAAGTAGCAAAGCAAGGAGGTACCACTGATTTTGTAATACTGTGAGAACTCGGTCGATCAAAACTGAAATAAAACCACTCCGGATGAACACTTTTCCATGCGTCACCCACTTACGCTGTTTTTTGTTTAAGCCTGAGTTATCAAAGGAACAGGTGTGTCACCTATGATCTTCAAGTCCACTTTGATGCTCTTAAGTTAATTGTTAAGCTAAAATAATAGGAAAATTAAATGGTCACTGTGTCCCGTCAAGTCAAGGTCAAAGTCAAGCTTTAGCTCCACCCTACCTCTGAGAGGCTGAAGTAGCTGAATTGAATTTTGGTACTTAAATCGGCTAATCGTTCTCCATAAATGCAGTAAAAATGGAATACTTCACGTGAATAACTCCTCGATTCAGTTTTCTGTCCACTTTAATGCTCCCCGATCGTACCTCCGCTGAGCGGAATGGCCTCAGAGTCAAGCAAGTATTCCTCAACCCATTTATTCTGCCCTAGTAACACCACTTCATTTGTCCTCAGGAAGGATCTTAGGTTCTACACAACAATATTTTCATGAGAAACACTTCCAACCCTCCAATCAGCCGACATGGTTCTCACAATGTTAATAAACATTCTCTTTAAGGACGCTGAAGTCAAAAATTCAAAACGACTTATTTCACTTTTTTAGCCCATGTCAAAATTTGTCCTATGCAAATTTATGACGCATAAGAATTTTGCAATTTTTAACTAAGAAAAAGGAATGATGATAGAAGGGGTGGGAGAATATGGAGAATGAATGCAAGGGAAGACATGATTGCCCTTTCACAGGACGGAAGGCAAGGTGGCTGATAGAGAACCAAAAACACCAAAAGGAGAGGAGGAAAGTGAAACGATAAGGAGGGTGGAAACCTGCGCACATCAAAAGATTTATCACTTTCCCTTACTCCCCCGTAACCCTTACTGACTGATAATTATAACCATCCAAGTTTCTTACTCTAAAGTGTAGAGGAGCTGCTGCAGTTGAAGCAGTAGGAGACGAAAAAGAGATCTACTAACCAGACAGGTAACCATCTGAAAGAATAAAACGCTTTTGGCTGTATAGAATACTCCTTTTAACTTTTCAGATGTCCAATAATCACTCTTAGTCATGGTCCAATTTCGGTGAACTGGAAGGTGACATGGTAGTCGAAGAAGCAACATTTGAAGCAGGATGATCAATGGAGAGTGAAAAGGGGGGACTAAAATAGAGTAAGTCTTTAAAGTGTAAGAGCCATTTCTCATTATTTTTTTAATAACTTCTGCAAGGGCAGTGAAGAGAAATTTCGAATTTTTAAAGGCTCCCTGCTGGCATTGAGTCTCTGTCGCCCTCAGCTAAAAGATTCTCAGTGGATCGGTTCATCCCTTAATTTAGGTGGCCAGGAAAGCTGTTTCCGACACGTAAAGCTGAGGAGGTTCCAAAGGAGTTTCTGCAGGCGTCTATGAATAGCATCTATCGAGTTTTACTGACATTTCACCATGTGAAAATTTGAAATGAGAGGGTGTTAGTGCAGCACAATAAGGAATGCCATACGGCTGGACTGTTGCCTGACTACCTAGGCCTTAAAATGCATGCATGTAAACAAGTCCCCAACGGCTACAGGAAGTTATCGCAACGAACGACACCGATAATGGCACTAACCGTTTTGATCATCTAACAGGCATCAAACCAAAGCCAGAAGAATACTGGTGGTGAGTGATTATTGGCACAAATTAAAAAGAGTTCCCCTTCTTCTCCTCTTACTGCATTCATCACCACTGTCCAAACTTTCTTATCCATTTTCGGTGTCAAATGAGACGTGGATTTCTTATCCAATCATGAAAATTTATTGCAACCAGTTGTGTATTTCAAAATTGCAGGGTACTGACGGTTTTGAACCGCAAAATTTCCTTGTGAATCGTGGCGGTTAACTCAGCCTCGGTGACTTTGAGCAGATTTCGGACACGCCAAAGGTGCCAAATTGATATGGGCTGTCATAGGACCGACAGCAGTGGGCGCAATTAAGCCAAGGGCAGACTGGACGGAAGTGGGGACTGGAAGTTTTCTAGTAATGCCCTCAGAAACTTAATTGAGAGCCTCTGGGATGGTGAAGATTTCTGAATGACTTCAAGAGTTCAAGAAGTGCTGTTACATGCCGCCCACTTCTCATTGGCAGAGGTGCAATGAAATGATTGTACTCAAAACTAGACCAGCAGAAAACAGTGGGAAATTTAACGGAGAACGAAGTGATAAATGAGGTGCCTCCCTATTCCTCGACGTCATCTTTGGAAAACATCACAAAGAAGCACTAAGGATTGGGGAGCAAGGAAGTGGGGATGCAAAGATTCAAAAACCTTTTCATTCAAGTTTATTAAGAAGCTTTTATAAATTTTGCAAAACGCTGCTTCGTTTTTCGCGAATAAAACGGCAAAATGAGTGGTAGAGGAACATCAAGAGCGGATTCAGTTATTGTCTAAGGGGACAAAGGTGAAATTTAGTCAGCTAGAAGAAGGAAAATCTTTTCCTCCAAAATGAGCTCTGAATTATCAAAGAAAGGATAAGTAGCAAAAGAGCCAGTATGATTATTAAAAAAGTGAAAGGGAAAGAGACAAAAATTCAAGTGACTTGAAAAGGTTAACCACCTACATTGACTACCCTTGAAATAGCGCCCACTAATATGGCTTAGTGCTTGATTCTCGTAGAACAGGAAGCAGCACAATTGGTAGAAAAGCAAAGAGTAACACTTGTAAAAGTTGGGGATTTAGGAATTAAAGCTTCATTCTGTTAGTTGTATTTAAGAGCGTCCTAACGATTACCGTCTATCGTGATACATTCGTAAACGTAGGGAGAACGAAGTTCAAAAAGGGACGAACGGGCATGCTTTCATCGACAGCAAAATATTGCCTTCATTTATTATCTCAACTGTAACTATGCTAGTAGTTGCTTCAACTTATATCTTGGCATTCACGGGGAGAAAAGGGAGGCAACACAAAAGTGTCGTGGG
Organism: Taenia solium; assembly: GCA_001870725.1. Lineage (NCBI taxonomy): Eukaryota > Metazoa > Platyhelminthes > Cestoda > Cyclophyllidea > Taeniidae > Taenia > Taenia solium. The sequence continues at coordinate 118,266 of MIEF01008256.1, read as the reverse complement.
AAGATATAAAAGAATAAGGAAAATGGACAATAGAAGACACGAACCCTTGTCCTTTGGCATCATGGCAACGAGGAGGTTGGTGAGGTTATTGGCGAAAAGGGCTGATGCCTGGCCAGCAAGGCGAGAGGGAAAGTCAGTGTAGCCGATGTGTACCACCTGATTCGCTCCGCCCACATACAGCTCCCCGGGCCGTGTGGTCTCCACGTTGCCACCCGCCTCCGCGGCCAAATCCACGATTACTGCGCCCGGTCGCATAGAATCTACCATCGCCTAGATCCGTAATTTACTCAAAATTAGGTCTCTGTATGTGTGTTCCTATGAAGGGGCATTATTTATCCTATTTGGTCTTAATGGTTCCATTCTTACCGGTGGACAGCAGCAATGGGATCTACAGATAACAGAGGGAAGCGAAGAAATCGTTCAGAAAGGTGGGAGTCATGTTTGCTTGAACCTAGAAGGGTGCTTTACTTATACTAGGTAAGAACAATACACTTGCTTTTCCACTAAAAGATAGTACTTCTTGGAGTGGAAATTGCAATTCCTTCTTCACTAACATCCCACGATTGTCGCATCTATACACTCATCTTAGTACATGAACTATACCAGGAACGTGGAAAGTACAGACGAACTGCCTTACTCCAATCTTAGTGCTTAGAGACCACTAACCTATCGAGATTTGAGCACTTTTGACTTAGGGAATTGATAGGCTCACTGCTGCCACGGAAAGGTTTGCTGGCTGTTCACAGGAGTGACTACCGTGCTATAAGGTGGAAACCATCACGGCGGAATCATTACTGACATATGCGGTTGTCTTCGAAACGTTTATGTCAGTTAACTACCATATGGCTAAACTGTGCCTAAAGTCTTCTGCAGATTCAATTGTCTTCAGATTCCAGCGCTCTCATGCACTACCACAATATTTGGATGGACTTTTGTTTCCAGTGTTCGGTAGCATTCAAGTCTCCTTTGTTGTCACTTCCCCAAGGGTTTATTGCCTATCTCACATCAGTGTAGTAACTCGTATTAAAGTCACACCAATCGTCTTGCGAGTTCATTCTTCTCCCACGGTGAATCAGATCGCTCAGGGGCAGGACAATCCATTTCATCTCTCGAGCAACATATTCATCTAACATTCCCGTTTTAAGTCCTGGTTCAAGTTGACTAGGGTATCTAAAGATGAATGCATGCGTCACATCAGGACGATCATCTTAATGGAAATTTCCTAACTATTCATAGGCAATGATAGTACTGGGAGAAGCTCTGTCACATTCCAAAGACATTCGTTAGAAGATACTTTATGCGCTTCCCCCCAGCACCCACCATATGCCGATGCTTTTCTCTGGTGAAATCGTGTCAAAGCTCGCCAGATGTCTTCATCCTGGGATGAACATTTATGCTACATATCAAGGGCAGATGGTTTAATGGACAAAATTAGTCACACAACGTCCTTCACCACGACCAATAGAAATTCACTAAACACGAAATGGGGCGATACATGCTGGCGGTCGCTCGAGGAAATCAGATACGCGTACAAAAGGCACACCATCCAATTCAGGTGATTCTACTTAAAAGCCTTCATTTTAGCCCGTTTCGATGTGCATGATTTGGGATAAAAAAATCTCAGTCTCGACTAAAACAAATACCCGTCTTAGACTATGCGTAGAAATGTTTCGAGCAGTAGATCCATCGCAAGTCGTGTTGATAGGTCATTCAAAACACTTCAAGGTGCGTCTCCGCTTACGCCACTTTATTGCTTTAAATTTTTTTGGCAAAAAATACACGACTTCTAATACCTGGACTAAGTGGAGATTTATTAGCGTCGTCACGTGTGTATGACGCATGTCCTTTGTCAATTTTGACATCACCTTTGTTGGTTAGGTTTGAAACAATAAAAGAGGCGTTAAATGAGAATAATTACGTGACTTAGTAGTGAATGTGTGAAGACATTTTGGCAGCTATTCACATAGTCAACTTCTGTAAAGTTGTTACTTTTATAACAAAACGTTAACCTTTCAACCTGCGTTAGAAATGAAGACTTGTGATTGCTTCAACATATTTAGCTGGTTTAACCCATGTCTAACTTATATTAAAACAAACGCACCGAAAATGCGTCAAGTTTACTTCTCAAGAAAAAGAATATCAGATGTGATCAAGTCGAGGTAGTTTAGTTTTTTTGAAAAACTACGTCCAGATTAGGAATCCCGTGCATTTTTATTTTAGAAAGATTCGGGTTGATATAATATACGGGATTGGGCATTCATCTTGTCTGCCATGATCCAATGAGGAAATGGGCTACGAGGCGACCAGTGGAGGGGATTAGCAAGTGACCGAAAAAATCGAACGAATTTTGGTATAAGTAGCTGCAATAACTTTTTATAACTTGTGAGGATGTATAAAGTACATACGGTACTTTATCTGCGTACTTTGTAAAGCATGGATGGATAGGCGTGGGTATGTTGGTAGGGCCCACCCAATTATGCACTCTTCCATGCTCCAGGTACTTTGAGCTTTCATGTAGTGTGAGTTAAATCTGAGGAGATATCCAGACCGTCTGCCTTACGAATCTAAAGACGGCTTTCGTAACTAAAAAAACTCCGCCTAGAGTGTAAAACTTTAGCGAAGAAAATGGAGTGGGGCAACGTATGCCCCAGAAACGGCAAAGATGCGTCACGACCCAGAAGACATTCACTTCTTGACCTTAAAGTTTTACACGTGACCAACCTTCAGGCTCCTCAAAACACCATATAAAACATGCTGGTTGGGAAGGACTCCATGCCGTCGATAAGTTGAAAGAGTGCCCTATTCTTGTCTCAAAAGGGCTGAACTCGCCCATAAGAGGACCTTAGATCGCTAGTTAGGATGGAAAGAAAGGAGGGAAAGAGAAGAGATGAAAAGATTACCCACTCCCGTTAGTTACTTAGATGGTATTGCTCCGAGTGGTTAATACTGTGTTTTGTCATCTGACCTGTCAAGTAGTTACCAGACAGGTGAAGACTAGAAATGAGATGGAAAAGGAGACGGATAGGGCATTAATATTTTGTTTGCCTCTAGAGACCAACACGTCGAAGGAGTGGAATTGGTAGCGAGCTTGCGTCTCTTGGGCAGAGGAGTGCCTGTTTTAAAGAGATTTATTTCAACAAATAGGGAACTTCTCTCCGTTTCCCCATTTTTACCACACCAAAACCTCTCAAGCCTACCCGGTTACCTCATGTAAATTGCCTCTAAGATTGGCTACTGCTCAACTTTTTCAACATCTCCTTTGAATGCAAAAATATTAACTTGGGTGTACTGCTTCGAAAAGCATGTATTCTGCAGCAAAGAATTGTCATTTATTGTATTATTTTATAGTGATATGATTTTGTCTTAATGATGGATTGAACCACACAAGCTCCCCAGTCCCCACGACTTAGGCTTTATTGTGCGATCTGGTCTTCCGGATATGCCCATAGCCCTCTTCCCCACCGCTGGTCTTCTGCACGCTAGCAGCAGACCACTGGCAGACCTTATCGCAGCCTCAGGAAAGCCTCGACAGCGAATTGGAAATGGATTCAAAGCAAACGACCCTTCCATGACTCGCCGATGACAATTTATTCTAGTTGAACAGAAACACGGGAAACCGAGTGTTAAGTAGTTTTACTCTATACTAAAAAAATTCATTGGAGTATTTCTAAGGCACTGAGCTTTACACACGTTCGGAGGTGCCCGGACCAGAATACACAATTACCAAGGAGACGAATCCGATGTGGATACATATACATGAAACGGTTTACGTATTATGAAGAATCAACTGGGCTAATGAATGGTCCATGAAGGGCACTTTTGTGAATAAGGCTCAAATTTCCTCACAAAGGCCTGACCTTCACCTCAGTATCCCCAAAGTGGTTCATCCCTTGGGCGTGTGTGCTCACTCTACTAATCTGGCTATTGTTGGAGGAGAAATCTATCATTTTAACGAAGCAGTTCATCTGAAATCTGAAGTAAATTCACTGATTCTTACAGTGGGAAAATTCGCTCCTCTAAGCGCTTCTTGATTAGGGAAAAATCCTTTGATCTCCTCGTGGAAGAACGGATATCGTTCGTCTGACATTTTGCGATTATTGAAGCTAAGGAAAATGAAACTCCACAAGCAAAAGTTGCATTGAACTTCACCACTCCAACTCCAATATTTGTTCGAGCGAAACTGAGACTTTTGAGTTCACGAATGGACAGAGCCTGTTCAACTACTACGCAGAAAGGTTAGTTGAGGCGTGGAACGAGAACTATGGTGACGGAGATGCATGGTCATCTTTAAGAAGTTTGCCTAGTGTGCTTAAAATCACTTACATCGTGTGTTGCTGCATGCACGCATCTCCACCACCGCTTGCCATCCCCTGAATAAGGTTGTTTGCGGTGCATAAACTCTCAGAGGACGATAAAACTCACTCGCCTCTCAATGTCGTATTTAGTATTCCACAGTGGTATCCTTTGGTTTGCCTAACTTGAGTCAATTTTAATTAACTAAAACCCTCATTAACTCATACCTTTCAGATTCCAATTTCAATATTTAATTTTGAGTCTCTACCCACATTCCCGTACGGTCGTGTTTGCTGGATGGTAAGAGCATTCTGCATGTTCTCATGCATTTATGGACAATCCAAACCAAAAAAAAGTGTGTCGATAGTATATTTCAACCATTTCCTCACCTTCCAACCCTCTTATTGCTTTTGCGGTCATCTTGGCTCCAGCATTACGCAACTGCTAAAGCATCCGTCGTAGTGAACAGAAGTAGGCGTGACACAACCAATTTCCCATTGCCCACCATCACGGTAATACAGCCATGAGAAAACTTTTATACAATCCCTGTAACTTGAAACTTCTACTCTGAATTTACTTATTTCTTGGACCAAAGTAAGGGGTGGCTAGAGAACTGTTTAAGAGACAATCGCCTGGTGGAAGGCTCCACAGCACTTATGGACGAGGCGTAAAATAGCTCAACTTTCTGTTCCCTACCATCGACTTGACATGACATCAATTCACTTTTGGACGGAATGAATCCTCGTGTAATTTAGAGTGTAAGAGGTCATAACCCCTCGATGCTTCCTGACCAGCTTCCATTCCTTGTCAATTTGTTCCAGATGAACCAGTAATTACGTCTAACCGTTCTCCAGTTGCTAATTCTTACGCAGTTTGAGATAAAGGTAGAAGAGAACTACTTTTTCAGATAGTTTTAGTTTGCAATCCATCGGAATGACGCTGCAAATCACTGTTCATTTGTATCAATAAATTGCTCTCTGGACAGACAGGACTCGAATGCCATACTGACAGCAGTGACAAATGAAAAGGATCGGAATGGACAAATAAAACTGACGCCTTATGGGACTGCCTACTACACTTCCTCCAGGAATAGAGACTAGATAAAGGAGCAATGAGGAATAAAAAAGAAATAATGACTTTGTATAACTTCATAAAAACATAACATAACATAAACAGCAGCCGCTGTGAAGAATTGTTCTTCCTTGAACACTCGCAATGCATTTCACGCAGAGGACACAATTCTGGATCCAACAAAACATGCAATTGATGTGAGAAGCAAATCTACCTGAAATCAGCGCACGCTTTTACTCCTAACACCTGAATACTTTATAAACCACCAAAACAGAAATAGTGACCAGTGGTTTTGGTTCCGATCTCAATGATTTTGCATTCCTTTGCGTTCCACCGCTCATGTCATTCCTGTAAAAAGACCACCACAGCGTGCCCCGAAAAAATCCTTTTATCATCAAAAGACGCATTGTAAAAGAATCCAACCTTAATGCTGAAAATATCCTGTCAGAGTTCACAGAAGAGGATTGCTTTAAGTCGATTTATCCGGAAGCAATTTCTGGTTTTCCCATTGAAGAGTGATTTTGACATCCGTTGATGACCAATAGGCGGAAAATATGGGGCAGCTGGGGACAGTTCATGGGGTTTATTTTGTTCAAAATTAGCTTCAGCAAGCAACTTAAGGGATTCCAACCGTTAAATGTTTGCGCCCCTTTTTAACGAGGCACAAGCTTCCTTGTTCCACACATGTGAAGTATTTCTTCTCTAAAGATAGAAATCATCTTCGTCTTTACTCCTTGCACGCTCCTATCTTGTGTTCATCCTTTTTGCTTGCTTATTCTATTCCCCGTGTGATCATGTGACTGTCTGGGGCCAAATTAAGCGAAGGTGAGGTCTTCTGGGAATGAAACAATGCGTGTGTCAGCTACGTGAGGTGGATCGTGAGTGGATGGTTTGGGGAGAACCAATGGCATCATTGTTGGCTGAAATGCAAGGGCCATTTCTCATCCCAAGTCAGTCGGCCAACGGTCCTTTCCCAATGGCAGAAAGTGGAGAGCAAATTGAGTCTTTCAGGCTACTGCGTGAAATCTGGAGCCACAACTTTTAGTTGATATGGATGCAAACAAACCGTTTCTTCATTCAAGTCAAGCATAAGTGAAGTTTCGAACGAGGTTAATCTATGGTGCCACGTAATTCCTTGTTTCGATCAAGAACAGAGGATCTCGCTGAATGTGGCACTAGGTTGCAGTTTTTAGATCACTTTTGGGTGGTGCTCTTTGCTACCACACCTTCTACAAATGCTATACACGGTGAATGAGAATTTTCCACTCGTCTAAAATCGTGTTTACCTTGAGCCGTAAAGCAAACACACTCGAATTGCATTATGCAATGGGAGAAAGGCAGCACAAAATCGTCTTTTGAAGGTCCTTACGAACTATAGCAAGCCATTGTTGTACAAAGCATGCACCCTGTTGGTCATATGATGGGTTCTGCACCTAGAAAACTCCAATGATGGGTAGTGGACAGCAGAAAGAAGGCGGTGGAGGCGCCTCTACTTGATGGAGGTAAATCAGACTTACCTGTGATGTGGTAGAGAATGCTAGCCCCGGTACCTCTAGCATTTGGTGTTAGTTGATAGAAAATATAGGAGATAAAAGATTTTAAGCCATGGAATTCTACTATGAAGCTCTTGAAGATAAAAAAATGATATGACGGAAGAGAGTTTGGAATTTCAACTTAAAAGTCGATTCGACAGTCAACGAGAATTGGCGAGCCAATAGAAGACTGACCCCGCGAAGAAACCAGACGGAGCTTGAGTCTACATTTTAGCCTGCTCCTTACTTGTACATTTTCCGTTCAAAATATTTTAAGAGAAAAACTAGAGAAAAGCATGATGTACATACATACTGTACGCGTTTTCATTTGGTGTTGCCTTATTTCCTCGTTTCAACAAGCACTTCCTCACATGAGAATGATGATGCAAAAACAGTGACACAAACACGCTCACTGTCTAACGGGCACTCTGGAAGGGTGATTTACTCATGCGGCGATATACATGTATAGACGTGTATGATGGGCTCACCTTGGTGATGAGTTTGGGTGCCGGTTTACCAGGGATGAGAGCACTGGTGATGATAATATCCACTTCTTTGGCTTGCTTTGCAAAAAGTGCCATTTCTGCGTCGAGGAACTCCTTTGACATTTCTTTTGCGTAGCCACCTCCACCTTCGCCAGCTTCCTGCCGGTGGGAAAGAAGGGAAGGAAGGGGATAAAATCGTGAAGATAAATGCTTGCTTTAATTACGCATTTAAGTAAGCAGATCGTTAACTGCCCGACAACACTGTTACCGTCAAGTCACATCCTTATAGCATCCCTAAGAAGGACTCTGCAGTTGTGAGTTGAAGTGGGCGAAAATTCCGGATTGTTTTACCTGAAAATCCTTCTCTGTCACAGAAAATGCATGCTCAATGAATGGGTGACACCACAGACTCACTAAGAAGGTAGCTAATATCCGGAGCGAACCCAGACTTGGGAAACACTCATCATGAGGCTGTCAGCATCGTCGGTATGAGGACATACGGATCGATAATGTCGCCTCCACATCACCCATCGCCTGGACAGGGGACGGATAAATGGCGAGAGTGTAGTGACAAAACGGAATGGATGCTGAATACTGGTTCTGCGGGGATACTTTAAACCAGGCTTTTACAAAGAACCCCACTGTTGGGCAAATAATACTAAGAATCACGATTGGAATGAGATAATTTCAATTTAGACCATCGTCACATTGGAAAGAAGTGACTGCTCTTCCTGATGGCAAAGCGAGCTGTAACACTCGTTCATACGACACAGAAGAATGACCACGCCGTACACAGGGGACGACGCTCAAATATGGGGTAAGATCATTGAAGAAAAAAGCTTCCTTAGGTTACCTATCTTATTATCCGGATTCAAGGTCCCTGTAAATTTTGGTAGCCATCTTGGTGTTGCAGAGTTCCGTTTAGGTAGCCTGGGCTAATAGGTCACAAGTACTTCTATGCATTTGTAGCAGAGTTCTACATCCATTTAAGCACTTTATAGCTCCCAAAGGAAGGATTCGGATATTGTGGGGAGTGGGAGTGGGGGATGTTCTACGAAGGCTCACCTTGAATTGAATGGTGAGGAATTCAGCACCCAAGGACTCCACTTGCTCGCGGACGGCTTCTCGAGTGTCGAAAGCGCGCACTGTCGCACCAAGACCCCGCGCTGTAGCTACGGCTGACAGACCGGCCACACCACCCCCCACTACCAGGACCTTGGCGGGAGGGATACGGCCTGCGGCGGTTATTTGTCCTAAACAATGGGGAAGAAGTACTTTTTGAATTACAGAAAGATGGTTGGATGAGGACCAATTCTCAAGATCTATAAAGCTAGACTGCAAACAAATTTCCTCATAGCTGATTTTTTATGGCTTCAGTAACAACTTCAAGATGTGTTGGCTTTACCTGAGTTACCTTAAAGACGCTCGCACAAATCCGGTTCGTGCGCAACTTGTGTCTAGTCCATATTATCAGGTCAGCAATCTCCCAGATCCTTCATTGAAGCCCTAATTTGGGGTAAACTCCCTTTTATAAGGAAAAAACTTATTATGAAATACGAGTCCTTTAAGATCGACACCTTAGTAAGAAGGTCTGTTTTCTTCCAAATTTCATACTCTCCGTCAGCAATCTTGAATGCAGCAAGTTCTCGTTTTACATTAATAGTGTTTTTGTTAAAACAGCAGTTTCGAGGGTGTCGAGGAGACAAAAAGAAGTTCCATAACAGAAATGATGAAAAGCATTGCAATGTCTGAATACTTTATCTGATCGATAAAATATAGCTCATTTCAGTGTTCTTTCATAACATCAGGGCTAAAAATCCATGGCAAAGACTAATCCTAAAATAGGCGTTGATTTTTAACCTCATGACATTTGAAAACAAAAAGTGAGAAATATGCTACAAATGGAACGTCTATGTAACTGAGTAGAAATAGACAAATAAAAGCCAAGAATACCATCCAATCGCATACTTACCAGCAAAAAATTTGTTATAATGCGAAGCAGCTTCGACCACTGCCTTATAGCCAGCAATATTTGCCATGCTGGAAAGCACATCGAAGGCTTGAGCTCGACTAATGCGTGGAATACAATCCAGTGCCAGCAAAGTGATCTTACGCTCCGCAAGCTTATTAACGAGTTCCTATACAGGGGAAGGGAACGAAGTGAATGTAACGAAGAGGGAGAGAGTACAATTTTGATCGAAAGAGTACCTTGTTTTGCGCAGGATAAACCATGGTAATAAGAGTACTGTCTGGGTTGAGCAAGTTCACTTCTTTGTCAACCAGAGGGGAACGAACTTTTAGAACCACATCACTTTGTGCGTAGAGGTCCTTCGCGCCACTCTCAATTAGCTTTGCGCCGGCTTTAACATACTCCGTGTCGAGGTATTGTGCCGACGCCCCTGCTCCGGCTTGAACAATTAGGCTGAAGCCTTTGTCTGTCAAGGTTTTTACAGCCTTACAAAAGTATAAAATGCGTGAATGGTTGGTTAAATTGTGTGTCAAACAGTAAAAGCAGCCCGAAAAAAACGTACAGTTGGAGTAAGAGAGACCCTTTTCTCCTCAGGGAATATCTCCTTAGGTACACCGATGCGAAGACCTCCATTTCCAGGCTTGTTAAATGTTGTGGTGGCAGCTGATGTAGCGAAGCGAACACCAGATGATTTTAAGTAGCCTTGGAAATAGCGATTCATACAATACGCTCCCTGACGAAAGAGAACAGTCTCCATTGTATATTATTAAAATGAAACGCTTAGACAGGGCAGTGAATCGGAAAAATGCCCGTATGTCAAGGCGAAAAGGGCTGACGGAACGACTCGAAATACCGCCCCGCCATTAACCTTGACGTGTAGTTTAAATAATCATAAGTATTAATTAATTTGAGGTGTTTTAACTTGTAACAGCAAAATTACGTTGTAGATGCAAGAACTTGTTTATTTACAGCAATATGTGTTCATGTGGAGGCCTGTATTGGCCTCTAAATTTTCAAATATATAAATTCAGTACAATTTCCTTGCTCACTGTGTATGAATTTAACATTTTTTGTGTCTAGTAATTTTTAACAACAGCGTAGTATGGAACACGGACCGCATTAACAACACTGAAACATAGTCTCAAATTAATTGTTATTCCTTCGTTTTTAAAAATAGATACAAATGTGTTTTTGTAACACAAACCTTCTCCAGAGTTGCCTCAGAAGGGCTGGCAGCAGTGCAGTTAGGCTCTCTGTCAATCAACAGGACGAAATATAGACTCTGCCCTATTTTGCGTTACATAAACTACACTGTAACACGTTTGTTGTTTGCTTAACTCCTTGTCTCGGTTACAGTCACTTGGTCGGCCATATTTCCTTTATCGGGAGGGCTGGACTCTGGACCTTCTTTCTGCGTGTCTAGTCTTCTTTCGTCTTCGTGGTGGTGTTGGGACGCTGTGTTAATATAATGTACAATAAGTGTAACGAAAAACCAAATTATCATGAGTACACTTTGCTCATACATTTCAAATGCCACGTAGTGCCAGCATCTGTAAGAACATGCAATATTATCTTAGTAGACACTGATTTAAACGAATTTTCATCCCTGATAGCCCTAACGAGTTCATCGAATCATTCACTTTCGTACTCTTCACTTTTCATGGGCACATTTTCCAAGATGTGGGGAGTCACTAGGAGAATCCTGCTTGCTTAAGGCCGATAGAGTGGGCCAACATTTTTAGCTTTTATCAGGTTCAATTGACGCTCAGGATGCTGTCAATACTAGTCGCGCTTAGTTCTTTCTGGACCTGAAGCAGCGATACTAGATTACTTATGTAAACTTTGTTCAGTATTTACAACTTCTGGGGTAAATTGGGTGCTGCGTATCCATTACCGAACCCCTTCGTTTGTATTCACCTAGGTTTGTACCGCCTGTTACTCGGGAATCGTAAGCTTCGTAAACTTTTTTGGTATAGCCCAGCCAGCTTGAAAGGTTGTCACTCTCTTTCATAAATACATCGAAGGCTTGGATTATGAATTATTGCACAAGGTTTGAAGCGCCTTCATCTAAAGCTAGACTTGTGGGTTGAAAAATGCACTCAAGCAACAAATGCTCTTTTTTTAATCTGTAGTATCGCTTGGCTAAGTGGATATCCTGCAATGTCATTGAAGTATTCTTTCATAACAGACAAAATATGGTCCAAAGACATTTCTTTTTGCCCTTTTAATATCTTTATTCTTGATAGAAACACGAAGTTTAAAAAAGGTGCTAGAACTCAAAGTGATGTTTTTTTACGACAGCAGTTATCTTAATTATAATTGGGAGCATGTTGTAAATGCGCCCCGCCTAGTGATGGGCGTAAAGATATCGAGGCAGAGGAAGTTGAAAAGGACATCAAGATGATGGCGAAATAGACAGAGGTGTAGTGCCTCGAGACTCCCCTGAAGACTAAAGAAGACGTAATGCGTGGGTAGAAGATGTATTTACAGCACACAGAAAGGCTTGAGACTGCATGCATGGCCTGGAGGCTAGGGCACCCGATGCAGGTGTAATAGTGAGCCCCTAGGTGGCCCGTCACCAAAACCAAGAGTCGAGCAAATAATTTGTGCATTACAAAAGTGCGCCCAAACTGAGTGTTGGCTGAATTGGTAAATGTGGATGCACGGGTGGAGTCTACCTCTTCTAATGGATTTGAGAGTCGAAAGGAGGATCTGCTGTAGTTCTTAGAGAGGTTGTTCAGCTCTGCGGTTCATCACCTCGACAACTAAGCCTCTACAGATTGTGATTTCGTCAGGTGGCGTGGTCTTCTAAAAATGCCAGTAGTCTCCAGCTCTATTAAGTCCTAGTGCTTCTGGGAGGGCTAGGAGCTCAAGGGGACGTAGGGGTAGAATTTTGAAGGATTTAAATGTGGATTTACTTTAAAGCGTTTAACTTTTATGGGTGCTTGAGGCTTCATGGAACAGTGGGAGTCTCAACTTATGAGGAACTTGCAACTGTCTTGATGGCTGGATATTAAATTCAATAGCTTAGTTTTTGCCATGAAGGCGGCAAAGCAAATGCAGAGATAAGATGAAAGTTTTGAATGCATTCTTATAATGAAGCTTCTCTTCTGTTTCGGAGAACTTATTCTTCAACATCTTATAAACATTCCTATTTAGCTCTTCCTTTTTTACGTCTCCCCTTCCCATGGGGCCATTCAAGTTGACATAAATACGAGAGAACTGAGACTCCTCTTGCAATCCAATGAAACCTACATTGTGCTCCACTTGACATTCTAACCTTTCCCCCAGAGTCTCTATCTTTTCCAGATTGCTGGCTCGGGTTGGCAACCATTTGACAGCAATCGTTAGCTCTCCCTCTCCGTACCCAAACATAAGTAATACTGCTAGGAATAGAGCCCTTAAAAAGTGTTCCTGCTTTGATTTATCAAATGGGATTTCCAGCACAATTTTTCTTCTCGGATGTTTTGTAAGTTATCTCAGTTCGTGCTTTGCTTGGGTCTTCTCGCGAAGGGACACCTCAAATCTTCTATTGCCTATCGGAAGGTCAAGGGCAAGCAAAACGTTGAAATTACTGGCAACACTCTCATCCGTTGCCTTCAGCACAGAGGTGCGCACCATGCGGAAGATGTGCCCAGATTGTTGATATCAAAGAGGTCTCTTTCGACTTCAGTTACTCCAGTTTGAACCCCTTCAGTGACCGTACGCATACAATGTTGTAGCAGCGCGTCCTCTGAGATTAGTGCCAACCTTTATTTTGAAGTCAGTCTAAATGGATTTGAAAGTCATCCAAGGGCTAACCCATGCTGACTGCGTTTTCCTCTGACTGTAACCTTTGAGTTGATGGCACTACTGCTCCATCATCCTGGTACAGTTGGCATTACCATCTAAGCTGGTCAGAGAGGAAAGTTTTTTTACATCCAGGCATGAGATAAAAACGCCAGTTGCCGCAATTCGTTGGTTCCAAACTTAAAGTTTTAATTAAAAGAGGGAAAATTTTTCAAGGTACAATAATGCATCCATTTTTTTCCCCAAGAATGTTTTAACATCTATATCCTGGCACTTAAATATCAGGAAAGCACTCGCCATTATGCCTGAATTGGCTCGAGACAGACTATTTTGCCTTGTTGTGAGAGCTGAAGATGTGGATCACAGGGAGGAGCTATTTGTCCAAAGACTCGGGAATGAGTTGGCTCACTGTTACAGCAGGAAGAACTGTTCCTTGTAAATATTTTTAACAGAAGTTTTTAGAACTTTTTGTTGCTAAACTCCCAATTGGCAGGCGGAGAGTCGAGTTGCTCCCCAAAGACTGAGCATCTCACTACGATGTTGGCTGCGAGGTGTTCAGTTTGCCTACTTTGTTCACAAGAGATTTCCTCATCCACCACACACTCTCCTAGGCGCAAATTCTAACGTTGCCTGCCGCTTTGATTTACATCTGGACTGGTCCAAGGCATGCGCCAGCCAGTAGTAGACGTCATTTAATAGTGTGTGTGGTTGTGACGCGTTAGCGGATCTTTTGCGCTTAAAATAAAGTCCCACTCCGACTTAAACGCCTTTTGGAAACTGTTGCGCTGCTAACCTTCCGGTGTAGATACATGTGTCACTGAACCGTTGTGGATAATTTTAGGAGCAGCGATAGGGTTGCTGGTGTAGTTTTATGATGTTTGCTTAGAAGGGGAAAATCAAGACTGCTCATTGAGCCCTATGGCTGTGGGGATGCAGCATTTTGTTAATGTATGAACGAAACAGAGTCTGTTTACAGATAATGAATAGCCAGCATCCACGTGAGTTATGACTGGGTCTTGGCTGCCTGCCAGAGCTGAAGGCACTCCTAATCCCCATGCATGGCTTTGGTCTAACTATCCACGTGCATGCATTCAGGCACTGTGAGGAGCACCACAGAATCTCAGTTTAGCTCAGCTCAGCTCGCAAAGTAACAGATGGAATTTTTCAGTTTCATGTTTCAGCTGACAAATAAATAAATAAATGAATAAACAAATAAACCGAGAATTTAACTGCTTCTCTAATCCAACGATGTCTATTGAGAAAAGGATGAGCAGCCAGGTGTGGAAGATTTATTTCATTAGTGCTAGCGCTTAAATAAAAGCATTTACAAATCTATGTATTTAATGTAGGAAATTAATTAACGTAGTATGAAAACGTCTCAATCCAATTTAATAATCTTAATAAATTCAAAATATTTGGAATTTGACCACCAGCGAATTCTGGGATGCGACTTTGTGAGGTGGCAGGCGGTCAGTTTACACCAATCCTCAAAGGGAGAGCGAACTCTGACCTCTCCCCACCCGTTCTGTCCAAGCATGAGATGTTCTCCTTCTTTGCATTTTAGCTTGAAGAGTTGGAGGCGAAGATAGGAGAGGAATAGGCAGAACCCATTGCAGCATCGCCAAATAGGAATTGAACTATTAAAATATGATAATCGCGGTCATACTTGCATCGCGGGAGGCTAGATCCACAACTATGCACGACGATAAGAGATGGAGGCAACACTTCGCATGCTTACATTACAGCCATCTTTTACGCCTGGAGTGTTTCCACTTTATCCATTTTATTCATTTATCCATTTTGTGATTCTCACCTTCTCGTTGCCTAGCCGACTTCCACTTCAACTGCTCCGTGACGGTGCTTATGCTCAAAGCTGCTTGTCAGTGTTGCATCTGTTGTCCAACTTGGAGGTGGAGCAGTGCGGGACGTCCAAAGAAGTGATTAGGTAGTCTTCTAACTAGTTATATTTTGATTGCAGTTGTTAAGTAAAAATTCTACAGAAATCGCTTTTATTGTGTCGTGCCTGGGAGTTCATTGGAAAGGCTCACATCTACCTCTTGTCTGGAATCCGTCATCCCCGAGGTGCTGTTGTAGCAGTGAACATTCTCACATTTAAGGCACCATGCTTATGCCACGCGGTGCAACATCCCTTCACTTCCATTTGAGCCCGTAAGATGAATCTTTTGGGAAATCTAAATCCGCAGACGTAAAAATTAAATATGAAGTCGAATCAAGGGGCTCGAGAGTCGAAGTAGAGATGATGAGGAGAGCGAACTGTTTTGGCTGAGTAGTCTCACATCATTTGGTTATTTCAAAGAGTCACATTTTTTTAATCAAGTATTCTCTACTCTTACAACAATCTCACATTGGATTGATGTATTTCGGATAGCGTTTAAGGCATTTTTTTGGAACAAATATTGGTAAATAGATTAAGAACCATTCCTCCAAAGGTATCCTTCAGAAGGCAATAAAAAAAAGACAAACACGAACATTTAGTTGGTACTTAAGTCATGGGATGGAGCACAACTGTGTTGTCAATGGAACAGATGCACCACTGACAGTGGCAATTTGCGCACCCATAAAAGCAGTATTTTGTGTCACTAAGAGAATACCCGATGAAAGTAGCCGCGGTCAATACTTTTGAAGGTAGGGAAGCAGGTAGAAGCCGTGGAGCAAGATCAGAATGGTGCCTCCTTTCTCATTCCTTTTTTGCGATTGTGAAGGGATGCACGACGAATGTCAGCCCATTAGATCCAAAATGTGGGGAATGTGCTGGGCTCCTACGAAATTCATCCCTATACCACCGCGGTCCTCAAATCTTAGTAGAATCGCAAAAGTTAAGAGGAGAAAGAATGCTGGTTCCACTTCCTTAAAAGGTGCTTTCCATAACGAATACAATTTCTTTAATTTCCCATTGCAATTTGTTCTTGTAGAGGTGATTTTAACGAACTCATTCAACCTCTGGCTATCAAAAGGTGACCACTTTGGGACCTATAATTATGCTCCCTGCATCCTCACTTTTCAGTTTTAAGTGACCGCATTGGCCAACCCCCTCTTTCCCAGAACTTTGTCGGTTGAATTAACATTAATAGGTAAATAATGCTGTAACATTTTTCGTTTGACCCCCCATTTTCGATTAAGGGTAACTTCGTTGGCCGATTTGTCCTCGCCAGCTGGACTGGCCTCTGGGCTATCCCAGCAGCTCTAATTCCTTTTGTTGCCAAACGTATATATTTTGCCCGAGCATTACTGCTGCTTTTGCCTTCAGTGAAGTCTCGGACCGCTACAAATGCACATTCTTTCCAATGCTCTCCATCAAGCTCGTTTCAAGGAATCGGTTGTCTTTTCTGATACTGTCAAAACCGACAAAAACAACAAAATCATTCCTCAAATGGATGGATGGTGATAAGGTGGGTCTCCAGTGTTTTCAGTCTATGCTTAGGTAATTGTGAAGTTGACAAAGAGAATGAAGTTCAGCTCAAAATTCAACACAGATCGGGTGACTTTGAGGAGTTAGTTGAGCCATTGGTTTCATAAATTCACTTTATCGAAAAGACGCGTCTGCCTTTTTCGTCAGAATGGATGGGTTAAGATGGTCATCAGTAATCACTAAGAAGATACTGAAAATTGAGAACACCGGATACAACTGATTTCTCCATCTTCATGTAGCACTTTATCATCAGCATGCAGGGAGTAGAGATGGAAGGACGACCTGTAGCATCCGGAAAGCCCAAACATTCCGTCACCAAAGTCAATATCTCTAGTTGAATAGGGGCAAGGAGAGAATACCACACTTTCCCTTGTCTGCTACTTTTCAAATAAGTCAAGTCTAGAATGAGAAAGTCATTATCAGTTTGATTGATGGGAATTTTCGTGCAAAAAATAATTTTTTTTGGATGTGTGGAAGAAGTTATGGTCATTTCCCTATACAAGATCCGAATTTGCCCCATCTGTCCCAGTTTATGTGCAAAATCTTACCTGGCAAAAGAACAGTAGATAAATGCAACAATCAAGGATGGGAAAGTGATTCCTGTTTCTCGTAGAAGGGGAGGTGGACAAAGAAAATTATGCTGTTCTTCATAGCAAAAGAGAACTCCTTGTAAACCAGCATCACTACTCTGTGCAGCCGAAGTGTGGAAATGCCGCTCTCGTTTAAAGGGGCAAACAATCTAGCCTGCGGCACTCTCAGTTTCTGCTCCACCTTCTCCTTCACAATCACCTGTGCCACTTGATGTGTGATCATTTGATTGCCTAGTGTTAATGCCAGGAGCGTGTGAGCTTCGTCGCCCCTGAGGCAAGACATTGAAAGGCAGGCATTCAAAAGTACAAACCGTCAAAGGCGTGGGTTTTGAGGCCCCTTGTGATCATGTGTTGTCTTGTCAGCACAGGGATAGGATTTTTCTTCGCAACGACCGACCAGTCTTGACTGATTTCAAAGAAGGCTTCTGCACAATACTTCAGAGTATATCAGAGTGTGTTGAAGAGGCAAATCTCAGACACAATTCGTAGGCCTTCAGCGAGTGAACAATAGCACACGTACACGCATACGCAAGCTTGATTTTTAGGAGGATAGTGTTGTGCGACTTAGTAGGGATGACGAGTGAGTGGTGCATGTATTGTGTGGGAATAACCAATGACGGATTCGCCGACTTAATGCGTCTACGTTCCGCATCACAAGTGACTAGTCTAACGCAAGAGTACTTGCCACAGACACATTTTTAAACTGTCGGTTAATGCATGTGGGTGGGACCCATGTTTCCTTTGTGCCCACCGCGCCTCTGCCAGATGACGTGGGTGTAGTCGGATCGCTTCGTCACGTGCGCTATCCAACATTAAACTCTTGTTGACACATCAATCTAGAATGAATAGTCTTCAGAATTGTTGAAATCGCGTTTGGTGGTCGACTCTGCGCTAACCAAATTCAGCAAGAGGCTTTTGAAGCTCCAAAATCGAATCAAATGCAGTTCGTAAGCAAAGAGGCTCCTATTACATAACGAAGGTTAGCCCAGTTGAGAAGGAATGCAAAATGTGCAAAGGCAGGGAGAACTAAGTTGATTGACTAACTCACCACTTTGGGATTCATCTTGCCTCTGTGTAAACAATCATAAGGGCTTTATAAGTCTCCAATAACACCATTTTGACAAACACATTGCTTAGCCACTTTTGTCGAGATGAGTGTTTTAAACTAACTCCGTTCTAACAGGTTACAGACCAACCTCCACCCTGTTCCAAACTACAAACTCAGCTAACTGCCCTCCTCTTGGAGCATCTTTATCCAGCCCTTACAGAGTTAAACACCATTGCATCAACGCATTCGAGAACTTCGTCGATTTTGGAAGACCATTTTAACTTTCTCGATATCGAAGTAGCCCAACTTCTGAGTGCAATTCTCCACGATTAACTCGACTCTCCAGTGCCGCGATTTCGTCAGCTGTCTTCCAATAGTTCTTTGCTTCCTCTAGCTGAATCAAAAAGGAGTCAAAGCACAGTCATATCTCAAAAAAACAAAGAAGAAGAAGCGAAATTCGGTTTAATTTTATCTTCCAAACCGGGTCAAGAGAGCCGAATGAAAGTTCGCTGTCACTCCAGCCCCTAAATACACACACACATACTCACGAAATTCCTTCTTCAAGTGTCAAAGGAGGAGGAAGAGTTAACACTCGCTATAGCTCCCAACAGATGCGACACGAGAAGAAGGAAAAGGAAAAGAAGAAGCGAAAAACAAACAAACGTACACCCGAAGTGACCGACACTGCAAAACGAACGCAGCCATACACAGAATGAAAGGCCCCAGAAAGGGTGTGGGAGGAGGGAGGGGAAGGGGGGAGGAGAGAAGGAAAGAGCTAGAAATGCAACTTTGGTAGAGGTGACGAAGTAGATAGGTAGCTGTTTTCTGGTTCCTACTATAGGCACTGCTCAGTTAGTGGACATTTGGTTGGGTGGAGGGATGAAAGAGAAATAGGGAGAAGTCTGTACAAGATGAGAGGAGGAAAGTGGAGAACCACCTAGGGAGTGGGGTAGATGACCTGAACAGTTATGTCGTCGCGGTAAAAGCGTGCCACATTGGCGGGAATGGAGAGATGCATTGCGATTCGCGCCGGATCCATCTCTCGTCCACCTAGAGCAGTACGAATAAGTCGACTGGCTGCAGTGTCTCGCGGTCCCGCCAGTGAGGGATTCTAACAGGATGGAAGCAAAACAAACATGCAATTAATGCACGCATAATAAACAGAATCTGACCACTGTAAAAATTCACGATTTCCCAACAGGTATAAATCGGAAGGGCTTCAGAAGATCATTATGAACTGACGTATATCAGTACTTGATCAGATTTGATGAATGAATGTATGGAGGGGTGAATAGACTAAAGTTTAAATCTCCGCTAAAAATTCCAGATTCAACAAAGAGGAGGGTAATACGCACTCCGTGGTAGTCGAGATAGTGCTGAGCGACCACAGTGACGGCCTGCTTTGGAGTGAGCATATCCCAGAGTCCGTCAGATGCGAGGATGACAAAGCGGTCGCGCGTCGGATTGAGGCGGTGGCACACCACCTGAGGCGTAGCGAAGAGGTACGGTGGACTGGTATAGAAGCGCGGCGTTACAGGATAATTCGGCGGCAGGCCACAGAGTTGAGCTATGCTACGCAGCACTTTCGCAGGCATCTTGTAGCGGATGTCGCCAAACGCCCGTAGTGGGATCAGCTCGCCTGTGTAAGAAACCAACCAACCAATTAATCGGAAAATAAACCTCAGGTTAGCTGCAGATAAGTAGTGGAGGTTAGTTTGGCTAATAACCTTCAAAGGGATGTGTTATTGCCTGCAAATGCAGAGCCAGTGGAGTCCAAATAAGTCAACAACAGACACCCTATTAGCATCGTGACTCTTAAGGCTAAAAGTACAAAAAGGTGCTATATTGGCACCGACAAAAGCAGCATTAAGTGGTGAATGTTTCCTTCCACCCACAGCCTGCGCACACGTCGCACTTCAGTCCAGATAACCTTTATCAAGATGAAAAGCAACAGTGGTAGTGCACGCATAAAACAGCCTGTAGCGATACCGAAAGCCATTGTAAACGAAGGCATAAAACCTGGCCCCGCAGACGGCAATAGACACAGAAGAGTAGAGTGTTGGTCTGCTCAGCAACTCAGTAATAAGATGTCATCTCGGTAGTGGTGACACTCAGTTTCACTGTGCCTAGGCGGTCATTAGTGCGCAGTTGACGCGTGGAACGCTTGATCGACAGGCAAGATGTCATGTGACGACATTGCACAAGAGACGAAGAATGAGCGCAATACAATAACTTACGAACGCAAGTGCTTACAGCGCCCAAAAGTTATCACTATTTGATCATTAGCACTGATGACGAAGTGAAACAGACTGTCCAACAAGGTTTTAGCCGCACTGACGGCTAGGGTGCATGCATAAACGTAGCAGGGATGGAGTTGGAAAATAAAAGCGATCTCCGCCCCTTAGAACCTCTTCTTTTCGCAAACTCAAAGGTCCTGACTTGTACTAAGCACTTCTCGTAACAGACCTCTAACGGATGTGTTTTCGACTACGATTACATGCCGATAGACTTACATGAAGCAAGATTAACTGATGACTTGTGATTCCTGAGTAAAGCTGACCATGAAACATCAAGCACGAATGCTATTTGATCGAAATGCCTCCAACCGAATCCGGCAGCCAATCATGCAGAGTAAACCAGGTTCGTGATACGTCGATCTCCTCAAGCTGACTGATTGCAAGTCATTTGATTAACCAGAGGGCTGCATGTTGCGCAGAAGAATTTAACTACAGGCAATCATCCAGAGTGGCCGTTTTGAAGTCTCCAAGGCCTAACCCTTAAAAGAACATGTCTTCGTTTGTAGTTACGTAGCGAGTGATTTACGTAGCAGGAAGAGCGCTGCGAGGACTCATAAATTCTGAGACAAATTTCACCGATGTGCCCACTCAGAAAGAAAGGTTCAAGAAAAGGAAGTGTAAATTTGAAATCTCTGCTGCTAGCAATTTAAGCAACCTTTGCATGGGAAAGTAGAGAAGGCGGAACGCGAGTAGTACCCTTAGAATTAAACACGATGCATCTATTCCAGTAGATGCAGGAGAATAGAACATGAGAAGCGTAACCAAATACTCACACAATGAACTTTCATGGAAGATTATGGTCAAAGACCTCCAAGTTCCTCAAAACTCAAGAACTTGCTTTAGACAGCGTCAAATCAAAGATGAATGCCAAACCCAAGGAGTTTTTGATTAGAGCCTCAGAATTAAATAAAATGCGTATTTCACAACCAACATAGCTGATCCACTCAGTCAAAAGCCTCAGAATCACATTTCAAAGACGACCCAAAGCGCATAGAGAGGAATCAATCACAAAACCACTCTCCATCTCTCCGCAACAGAGACGTGAAGTAGACTTACAGAGCAACCGGTTCTCAGCAATCATAAGCGAGGACTCGTGAGCGGGATGCTGAGAATGGAGACGCTCCACCTCGCGAACGTTCTGCGCGTTGTGCGGCGGCACCAGCAGTTCTGCATCCCAGTCCGCGGGATTTATCTTCTTTGGACGCGTCAGCGACGGCGCCTCCTTCTCCTCCCCCTCCTGCGCCACTTCCGCTGCCCCATCTGCCGTCTTCAGTGCGTCTATGCCCACGTACTTGCCCATCACTGCGCCGCAATCACCCACCTACAAAACAATGGCAAAATATACCATCATTTTATAGCACATTACTGGTACTCCAGCAGCGTCAGTTGTATATCTATGCTTCTCTAAAGTTGTGCATTTATCTACCTAGTTATGACTATTCTCTCGATTGGTCCAGTGTCAGTTACCTGATAAGATGAGTTAAAAAGTATAAGATCGTTCAACTTGAACGCAGTGCCTCCAATGGGGCCTGTCGGTCCAAGTAGTTGGCCCTCTGTTTATTCACAACTCCACAGTCTTTTTTTCCAGAGTAGAGCACTAGTTTAAAATAATTATAATGATACTGAGTGAGCTTTTCCAGTCTCTCGCGACTTGACACTTACGACAATGGTCTTACACACCTTCTGCACACGTATTATAAAACCTTGAATTGCAGCGGAACGGTGCGGCGACAATGAAATTAGATACGTCCAACACCATTCAACCCTTACGAAAAATGTGGTAGCTTACCTCATGTCAAAGTGAACTGATTGTGTACTATGAAAGAGAAGCTTTTGCTGTGGATGATTAAATCTGTCAAAACTCGCAGCAGGGGAGTCGTTGAAACCACATCAAAGGGTGAAGATATGAGGTTTCAAATAACCGTTAATTGCGGAACGCGATTTGCAATGAAAAAAAAAACAAGAACTGCTGCTATTCCTGAAAGATGTATAAATAAATAATATCGGAGAGTTCGATAGCAGTATTGTGGTAGAAAGAAGAGGGTGGATAACTGTAACCATTCATCCAACTACTGCCACACAAACAATCTAAATTTCCACAAGCAAGGTTGAAAACCGGTCGCATCCCTTCTTTCAGTGGCAGTGCATACTCGAGCGAGTTGTGAGTCCATACTTCAGTGATCGGTATATCGAAACAATTAGCTGGTACCCTCACTTTGAGACCAGTAAGCAGTGCAAAAGGTAGGGACTGTGCCCCTATAAGCAGGGATGCATCAGCCGAGATTAGGCCTCGTGAGAACTGAACATTTTATAATCGTTAGAGCATTCTCAAAGTAAATGATGTTCTGAAAACAAATAAAAGAAGGGAGTCACCAGAAAGAGGGGAGAGAGAGAGCGTTAAGTCCATTCCTGCCCGGTTTCAAAGCAGCCATAAAAGCCAACAAGTTGTGTGCGGGTGTGAGAAAATTAGGTGACTCTTTGAACTAAATACATGAAGTCGACAAACGGAGACAATCGTTTCAAGCTAAATGGAATTCCGGGAAAAAAACACCACAAAACTAGGCAGATATGGACGCATCGAAAGGTTTCTAGTTGGAATGATCTACCAATCAGCACAGCATTAAAGAGAGCATTTTCGGCTTACATAAATGAACTTTTAAATGTACAATATTTACAAAAGTGAAAAATTTGAAATGGAAAAAAGGACTGTGAGACTTGACTGTTGAGAAAGGCATCAACTTGGAGGAAATCTGTGCAGCAAAAGCAACTACAAGGAGGGTGAAATTTCCCCAACAAAAGGAGGATCTCTTATGACCCTTGAAAAACCCAAATCATATTAATTTTCGACAAGTAAGGGATGTAAGCAGATAGAGGGGTTAGAGACTGACAACTGGCGTAAGGAAATAAATACGAAATCGTAATTACAGAAAGACAGGAACCAGACATTTCATGGAAGGAACGAATAGGCGGATACAGCTGGAATTAATGGGCGGGTAGATGGATGGGTATGGGATGAACAAATACATGAATGCATGAGAAAACCACTAAGATAAACGCAATGGATGGCGACGCACAAAACAACCGACTGACTAACCTGTAGGATATAGAGAGAGGTGAGGTCGTGGGGGAGAAAGACGGAGGTGGCGACACAGCCGGATAGGACGATGCGAAGGAGGGCCTTGTTGAGGCCCTGCTGGGGGTGTGGCACCGCATCACTCGTGATGTCGCTGTCCATGCGCGTGAGAGCGGCACGGAGGCACGAGGCCGTCTCCAGCACTGTTTCCAGTTCCGAGGGTGCGAACTCCCTGGCCTCGGAAACCAGGAAGCCCTCGGCATCGTAGACATTGCCATTAGTGTGGAAAACGCAGTCGGCTAAAGGGAAGAGACCAATTGAGAAGTGTTAGTTGGCGAAGCCCTTGTGAGGAGAGGATTGAAAACCACTGGTGTTCACACTGCAGAAGCTCGTTAGACCACCCACGCCCCATTTTTAAAATCGTTCTGGGTATACTCAAATATCCAGGATCCTTCTGCTCACCCATCCAAAATATCCATGCTTTCGTCTGTTCATCTCTTCGGAATCATCTTATGCATTTATCCATCCTGGATGCTTCCACTATAAGGTCTGGATCCATCTATCTACCCCAATTTCTTTCACTTTCATTAAATCGATTCTACCCATCCAGCCATCCTGCAGTGACCTCCCTACTGATTCGTGCATCCACTCTGTATCGCCTCCCCGAACTTTGCATACCCTTCCAGACATCTTTTTGTTGATCTATCCTTGAATTTTCAATCATTTAAATGTTAATCCCATAGTCATCCATTCATCGATCCTGAGTGCTTCAAAACATCCATTTAGCTAAGATTCTATGCAACCAAGTTGGATCCACGCATTTATCCACTCATCCATTCAAGACAATCTTGCCCACCTGCCTCAGATCCCCATCCAATCCAGATCCATTCACCTGCTTGTCCAAGTCCCCTATCCAAAACTTCCTTACCCATTCATCGATCAATCTGCGGAGACATAAGCAGGTAACTGCCGCTCAAACACATGTGGGCTGGCGGTTCCCTCGTTGAAGGCAGCCAATGACCTAACGTGGCTTGGCGATCAGGTATAGCTACACTCACGATCCGGCATAATATAATTGATTCTTTACCAACTGACTATAGTTAGTAGCAAAGTGGTTATTTAGCTATAAATTAGACAAACCTGATCCACTCTACTTAAACAAAGGGTTTAGCAAGCCACTGGGTTCGACAAAGGCAACGAGACCAGGAGTATAAAGATTAGTAAAGCTCTGGAGTTGATTTCAGAAGAGAATCAAACAACTCACATTCTTAGGTCTTCCGGGTATTTGGAGAATATTCCATTCATGTAAGTTTGGAGAGGTATTTCAAGTCCACCTACTTCGCTCAAATCTAATCATCGATCTGTCCCGAACTTATGCATGAATCCACTCACTCAAGATTTGTCCATCCTTCCAAGTTTCCTTCGTTTAACCATCCTAGAGAGATCTATCCATCTCTTATTCATTGCTTAAGCCAATATGGGTCATTAATGTCGACTCTCCACTCGATCCCTCACAAAATTGCAATCGCTGACCTCAAAAAAACGACGTCGATACTGCTCTCCCCTCCTGGAAGAACCTACCAGGAATCTCCCTATCCGTGGTGAGAATTCGCTCTTCGAGGAAACGGTGGATATTGAAGAGACGTCGCTGGTTCACCTCTGCGTCTAGTGGTCCCCATTTGCCCCAAAGACGCCAGTTGCTATGCCGACCGGCGTTACTGAAGGGCCCAGTGGCCGTAATGGCTGCAGCTGCACCGGTTGCCCCAGGCCCTCCCGATCCTCCCCCACTTACTTCCGAGGTCATCACAGCCGCTGGATCGAGGAGGTAGGGTTGGGCCAATTCGGAGGCCTGGAAGGTGGAAGGGATGATGAAAACAAGCATTCGGACAAATTAGGAGGCAGGTATTGCAATCCAGATTCATTCATCTATCCAAGCAGGGTCAGATCTCCTGGATCTACCCACCTCAGATCCATTCATCCCGTAGCCGTTCCTTCATCCCATCCCGTAAAGTCAAGATATCTTGGGTAACAAAACTGTCCCACGATATCGTGCAACCGTTTACCCGCACTGAAAAATTTTTCTGTGCCGCCAATGCTTTTCATCTTCTTGAGATCTGTTATTCTCAAAAGCCCCATTTTATATGCTAATACCTCCTGAATCACCACAAAGGAAAGAGGCAGTGTTCAATATTGTCATACCAAAGGTATGAAATTGTCTATTCTTTCGCATGGTAGTTGATGAAAATAATGCCTTGAATGAAGCATGTGCAAACACACCTGCATGTCACGTAAGAAATAATTTCAAATTGAGTTTGACCGAGGTTCTGAAAAGTGAACAATAAGTTTGTGCTATAAATTGATTTAAAAAAACACTCATCGTTTTCCATTAAAATAAGAGGAATTCATTTTTATGAGAGAAAGGAGAAAAAGCATTTCTCAAATTTCACTTAGACAAATAAATAAGACTAACTTTACCATTTTCCCTGCTTTTGGAAACAAGTGGTGGGATGCAAGTTTAAAAGCACTTCTTCTTAAAAGTACAAACCAAAGAGAGAAAGTATTACACTACATATTGCAAATAGTGAGCTTTGCTTCGTTCTACCAACGATACGTGTTGGGAGTTTTGTGTGTGTGAGAGCGAAAAAAGGGGCAGTTATGGTGGGTACGCAAATCGGAGAAGGTTAACACTCGGGATTGCGTATGCCTACAAAACCACAAAAGAGAAGCAGCCTGTCAGGACAAACTCATATCAGTGTAAGGATAAGGTTCTCGCCTTAACCCAATGATTTGTATTCTATCAGTTGGTTGAAAAGATCGCAAACAGGTCACACTGGTGTGACAAGCAGAGCTCTCCAAACGCTCTGATGTAGCCATAACCTCAAGAAATGAAAGAACAGAATCACTGATGCGTACAAACAGAAGATTAAGCGCTGACCTATCAACACCCTAGTTTTTTGCAATTCAAAACAGCTTCAAGAAGCTGATCGTCCGTATGAAAACAAACGGAGATGGCCACGCATAATAAATGCTACTTTTGCAATATGATACCATGATGTGAAGAGCAGAATGCAGCTTTCTACAGTAGAACGAAATATTATTTTTGCCAAAGCGGAAAATTTCTGCAACCCGTTACTGTTGTTTTTGTTTTTGAAGGAATGGGCTTATTAAAGCGTGGATCTTAAACAAGCCAGTGTAAGAACAAAGAGGCATACATCATAGTTGAAGCGAACTCCTTCTTACATAGTAATAGTGTACGCCCAGATGCGCTAACTTGACTGCACGCCTGCCTACGAAATCTGGTTACAAATTCCGTAATAACTCAGCTTAGTTCCCTATAAAGGAAGCCCATTTTTCGTCTTGTAAATGTGTAAACATTTGATGAATACTTTGGGCATTTTCGAAACCGGAAGCAATCAACGTGTCCTTTTGGTCAGTTGAGAAATTAAGGATGAGGGAACGGACGTTTAAGGAAGTTAGATGAGATAATATGATCAAAAAGATTCCGTTTGCATTTCGCTTAAAGTACACACCTCCATTGGATACTCCATTGCCTGATTTTCAACAATGCAATGCAGGGCCCATGTTCAATCGTGCACTAATGTTCACCTGTCAGGTGACTGGTGAACTTAAGGTTGACAATGATGCCAAAAGCAGATTCTAAGCCACCGCAACTGCATGATCTCATAATCCGCTAATTTGAAAGCAAATTACTGAAATTTTCATTTAATTGCCGCGATCGTTCCAATGATATAATACTCTGGAATAATTTTGCCTCGCAACTTTAAGCATTGATACCAGCCACAAATGGGTTCTTTTTATTAAACTAATCTATAAAAAAAACTAACACTAGAGTATTTTGCCTCTTCGATGATATTGACGCATACCATGCAGTCACTTGCAGTTAGCTGAGTCGTCTGTAGGATACCACAATACACTTAAAGACGACCGTGCACCGAACTTCCCATATCAAAAGCATTCAACGGTTAACTTAGGACAGATGGACGGACAGGTAAAAGAGAGGATTGATGAAAGGATAGATAGAGAGATAGGGAGAACGATCTATCCCAGGTGAAGCGTGGACAGATGAAGTATGGGTCAACTGTAGAGTGCACGAATAATTCGGAAAGGGCGTAGAAAGAGCGACCCACCTGCGGCGGCGCGTGAGGCAGGCTCTGGCGTGTGAGAGCAGCGTGCAGGGGCACGAGAAGGTGGTGTGGCAGCAAGTTTGCGGTGATGTAGTCTGCGTGCAGCATATTCACAGCGTGCGCGCACGTATGACCCGCGTGGCCGTCGACTACGGTAAAGAGGTGGCCCCCCGCGAACTCCGAGGTGTAGCGCGCCAGCGGATGCAAAGAGTCGTAAAAGCCCTCTTGCACTTTGAAGCACATCGTTCCACCCAGTCGGTACGCCGACCACCGGTCTTCCACTGGCCGGTTCACGTCCAACTATGAAAATCCATGCACGAAGTCTCACTTCATTTAAGTAGTACGACTATCGATACAACTAACGTTGTTCCAACATCTCCATCACAGTTTCAAAAGACCAACTTTGATGGGAAGCAAAGAATGATAAATTAAGCTTCCTTAAGTACTGTTGTTTGAAAACCACTGATGCTGCTAAATTTCCACCGCCATCTATAATGTTAACTAACCTTTTCTGTTTGTAATTAGGATGTGAGAAGATTAACAACTCATTCGGTAGACAAATTAGCTAGCGAATCGACAGATGAGAAGAAGAATGGATCAACGAATGGATGAATAAATGAATAGGTTGAATGAAGGAGTGGATCGTAGATGAATGGATGGACAGATGAATGGGAGAGTGATGAAATGGACCGATGCACCACAAATCGTCACTGACAAAGGTGTAACAATACCGTTCATGAGATAGTGAGTTCGAGATTTCTAATTTAGCTAGCCGTCAATGCTCCTGAATTTCCAACATTCATCGACATCACCTCATCCTTGTCTTGTTTCCAAGCCAGTTGGTTCACATCGTATCACGTACTACATCGTAATCCACTCTCCCTGTCACCGTATTTCCATCTTCTGTTTCGAATCGGAAATGTAAACAGAAAAGTTGTTTCCATGATGGATGAGTAAGGGAGCGAATGAATAAGTGGATGATTGGATAAATGGACTAACAAGTTAGTGGGTGATTGAAAGAATGGAAGGACGGATTTATGATCAATGGGTGGGTAACTGGATGAATAAAAAAATAGATGCCCAGCTTGAGAATAGACGGATATGTGTGAATAAACGAACCAAACAATGCAAATAAATGTAGCATAGTTGAAATAACAAATCCGAAGTGGGTGGATGGATGTCCCGCGGCCAGAAATGACACTTCCCAACTCCAAGTAAATAGTATGACCAGTAGGGGAGCTGAATGCAAAATCTCACTAAACGTCATGGATCCTCTAAAAGTGCAAAAAGACGTCCAACACCTGCTCTCATTTAATAAAAATCCATCCTATTTATGGTTGTAATCTACACTTTCTGTCAACCTCATTTCACGAAATGGTCGGTTTCTTGCCGACCTCCAGTAACCTGGCACAATTTCTAATCCAAATTTTAACACTCTCATGCTTCCATTATCGACATCTGCAACAGAGGTAGTTAGCAAACAGGACACCCTTAAATATGGAATACTTTTTGAAGGTCCCCATGACCCGCTTCCTATCCAAAAGTAGCAACAAAGTAAACAAATTGAGGTTTCTTTGGGGCGTGTGGTTCTAGTGATTGCAAAACAAGTGCGCCAATAGTAAGCAGTCTCATGACCAATGCTCTACTCTCATATGTGCAATTGAAAAACAAATCCAGTGACAGAAATTGTGACCTATATTACCAATGCACATGCTCATAATAAACGCAATACACAACAGGCAACTGAAAAAGAATTCCACGCCCTTTGGGCAAAATTGGAATTGTACAAAAGAGATGACATAATCTAAACTTTTTTCACAAGAAAAGTAAAAATGAAGAACAACCAGCTTAGTGAGAGGATACCCATAGGAAAATACACTAAAGTACCCACTTCCACAGGCGCCAACTGACGACTAGTTTTGACGGCAGAAAAGTGTTAGAAACGAAAAAAATACAAAAAAAGTGAATTGAATTCATCAAGGGGCTGTGGGTAAAAAGGAACAAATCAGCAAAGAATTCGAGCAAAGTACACAGGAATCATGAGAGAACGAAGTGTGAGATACAAGCGTACCTGATTGGCGGTAAACCCCACTTTGTGATCATGGGGAAAACAAATGAATTCTCCCTCAAAAATGCGTCGGTTGACTTCGTCAGTGGGCATCTTCCTGCTCGACATTGACCCTGAGTCGTCGAAGAACTCGCGATGTTCTTGCCGTGAGATCCGGCGGATACAAGAAAAGAGATTGGAATTCAGCAAATTTGAACGTTTTGAGGACGGCCAAGAAACGCAAGAACGAATACATCGCGATGGTGCCATACAATTCAAGTATCTGTGATGGGAGCAAAAAAGGTAACCAAATCGCCCCCAATTTAAGTGATCAAGGTGGCATCATTGCAAATTCCAAGTCTTTAGATAATATGGCTATTTAAGTCATATTGTGGACTAAAGAAGATACTTAGCAGCGCAAAATAGCACCTTATAAAGTAGCGAGCATACTTTCAAATAAGCTGTTA
The DNA here is from genome assembly GCA_001870725.1 of Taenia solium. Taxonomy (NCBI): domain Eukaryota; kingdom Metazoa; phylum Platyhelminthes; class Cestoda; order Cyclophyllidea; family Taeniidae; genus Taenia; species Taenia solium. Next base: position 88,030 of record MIEF01008256.1, on the reverse strand, counting down.
GGTGCAAGCCAAATGCCACTGTGCTATTAAACGAAATGGTCAGTGCAAGCCAATGTATCACTCAAGAAGGATTCCTTGAAAGCATTCGAAACCCATCCTTAGGTTCCTATAGTTCTAAAATCACGCAAGGAAAATAAACTTGGAGTTGGAAAAATATTGCCAGCCGTAACCAAATTCTGTAATGATCTACCAACAAAATATTTCAGTCAAAGGGCGAAAAGTACAGCTTTAATAGACATTAAGGAACTTCGCTTGAGCCAGGTTATTACCTCTGCACCAGACCGTTCTCAAAGGTTTATTGGTTAATTGAGACGATTTTGCTTGACGCGCCATAAAGCTTTGATAATTAAAACATTTGCCATCAGTTTGTGTAAACCAATATAATCTTGTTATTTACGGCTAAAATAAAAGTAGCGGTAATGTTTAAATTTTTGATGATGTTAGAGACTGCCCTTAAAAATAGCACATGGTTCTAGTTACTAATTGGGTGTACCTAAGTCATCCTAGGGATACTGTAAGTAAAGTTAGTTATTAAGGGGTTTATCACTGCATCCTTAGTTGTGTTTATGACTCCGCGCTCTATATTTGATACATTTTTGCCGAAGCCTTGGTAGAATGGGAATGTAATACTTTGTTTGTTCGGACTGCCGGTTTCGGTCACTTGGGTGGCCATATTGTACTGAGCCGGCCCCCAAGCCCTCTGTTTCCAGAATATGTATTCTACACCAGTACTATGCCTTCTTTTACTCTAAAGGTAGTCTCGGGATGCTACAGGGAATATGATAGACATTAGTGATAAATAGGATGGGGTTTTCGAATTAATGTGTTTTATATGGCCCCTAATGCTAAGAATACGTTAAAATAAATAACGTAAGGCTCTCCAATAAATTTAATTGCTACGTGGCCCTCTAATGATTTAAATCAGCATATATATGCAAAACTTTGATTAATTGTTTACCTCTCATTTGTGGACGGGCAGCCAAGTCGCTTAGTCATTGCACCTCCTCTCGATAGCCTAGCATTTGGCCTGTGTCGGCGGTTCCTAATCTCTATTTTAAGTTGGCAGCACATATCCTGCCCATGCGTAGTGTTGTCTTATGTATTCTGAGTAGTATCGGGACGCTAAGCTTACCAACTCGAGAATCTTGTGATCGCAGGACGTAGACGTGGTTTTACTTATAAAAGCTTTTTCAATGAATGAGTTTCGTAGTTCTAAAGGTTAAACTAATAGCTGAGAGTAAACACATCTCCTACCAACTCGACTGGGAACAATGAGCTTGGGTTCTGAATAACGAGTTAAATTTCACTTTTCTTATCGTAGTCCCATCTTAATGAAACGATATTCCCTATGACACAATTTTGGTTATGTTCAAGTGAGAATTTCAAGGCTTCTCATTGTTTAATATGTGGCTTAACATGGCTTTCGCTGCTATTAAACTACATCTTGGTGCAAAATAACGAAGGTATTTTAAATGTAAAATTTTCATTGTAGCGTACCGAGACTTTCTTTAAGGTAAAAGAAGGTATAGTGCTAGGCCAAAGTACATATATTCTGGAAACAGGGGGATCGGGGGCTGCTGGTATGGTCCAGAGGCCAGCAGTCTGAACTAGCCAAGTATTAAAGCCATTGTATCCTGAATCACAAAGTATTAGAATAAGTAAAGAGATTTGTTAAAATACTGCGGCTCTCGAGTAGTCTTTGCTAGTAATACTTTTGGTGGACCAGGTTGTAATACCTTGAGAACTACTATTTAAGGGTGTAGAACAGAGGCAGATCCTGGATTTCGAATCAAAGTAGACCTAATGCTCCGAATCAAGCGAATTGGCACGCAGTGTTGTGCCCATAGCTTCTCGCGAAAACATTTACCAGCATTTCAGGTGATTTATTGGACATTTCGCTACCTAGCGGGTAAGTGAAATGGCCGTTTTAAATTCCTTATAATCCCATATTCCTATGGAAGGAAGCTTATTAGTACTCCACAGAGGATGTTGTTTGCATGGTGCTCCGGCTATACGGTTGCAATGCAGGTGAAGGCCACAAATACTGAAGATTCAGCTCAATTAAATATGTAATACAAAGTAAAGTAATCTCGTTAAGTTTGTGTGCCAAGGCAATGTAAATGGCAGACGAGTTAATATAGGATGTTTGTCTGGGACTATTTAACCGAATTTGGTGTCAGACAGGTACGAACAAAAATTACTTATTTGTGATAATAAGACCACAGATTAGACTCTGGGTTGCTTGATGTTAAAGGTATGGTAGCAGCAACTTAAGGGCATCTGAAATCCTGCTAAGTCAGTGTTCAATGAATCCTTCCATATCCAAGTTAGGCCAAAAATAGTACCACGAGTATGCCACGTGGACAAAGAGAAAGTGATTTCTTCGGCATCCATGAACCAACTACTTGTAGTGACCCACTTAAAGTGCCTCTAGCATAACCAACCGAAAATCAAATCTCGGTCACTGTGCTAACAAATAACTTTTATTGTTGGTCCCTTTGATGCTTAGTCACACTTATTTTATGGTTACGACTGCATTTAATAATGAGTAAAATGTTGGTTTGGCAGTTTTCCGGTGAATTGACGTTCGCTGAACATTCCTCAAAAAATGTTACTATTGGTTTGCTAATGCAAATTGTAAACAAAAAAATAGCAAATTTTTTCTAGTGCAATCTGTAGTTGAGGTCAATAAATCTGCTTTGGGTAACTTGAGATGCACCTTTGAAGTTCAGCCCCACTTCTTCATCACGATACGGACCATGTGCAAGTACTAACCTGATCACCAACATTTGGTGTTTATGGCACAACTTCTACCACCTTTTCTTTGGCAAAATCTCCCCATTTCTTTGTATTGTGAGGTGGCACACGCAAACCGCTACGCCTTGTGCGCGTGCCTGTGTGCCTGCAGCAGGGTCACGCGGCCTCCGAAGGCAGGCCGAGGCAAATGTCATCGGCAGCGCATCTAGTGTACCCGTAGTCGGGTAAAAGAGGTGCTCGCCTTGGATGAATAAATGTAACTAAAATGGCTTTATTTTAGAATTACCAGAAATATCGGACATTGCTTATTTAAATTACATGATCTCTATAATGGGTTATTATTAACAGCTAGTTTTTCCATCTCTAGGGTAGAAACCTAGTCAAATGTCACTCTGATTCGCAGTGCTGCCTAGAATGCATTGGCGGTGGTTCTGTTTAGCAGGTGCGTCTTCTATTCAAGTAGAAGCAGAGGACTTACTGGCGTCCCACCTAACTTGCACACATGCACAAGCACAGGCGGTTGATCTATGGAGCGGGTGCGGCGACTCTTGTGACGTCGACAATACCACTGATTTGCCTCGAGTCTGGGCTACTACCGGAGTTGTTGCGGGAAATAAAAACAGAATGGGACGACTACGATGGGTGATGTGTCTTTATTGTCTGTGACGAGGAAAAATCAATAAAGACAATCCATCACCCCTTTGTGGTCTGACCTCGATGATCGGCTGAGCTCGACGACCGAGTCGGCAAATTTGTGAAATCACAATAATACCGAAAAGCATCCCAGGATCAGGTGGATTTTAGTTATCGACAGTAAAAGTGCTTGGTGCTGCTAGGCAGCCTTCCAGTCGTGCATACCATAGGCTTTCTTTCCGCCTTCGAGGCAGCGTAGTGAAGTGATTGGTGGGTCGAGGCAATAAATTATGTGAGATTGCCAAGCAACTATTCACGTTGTAGTCTACCTATCCCCAGGATTCGCCTAGCCAAAGTATGAATGGTAGATAAAAGTAGTGGCGCTTGATAAGACCATCCGCGCCTTTGTGGGATCATAATAATTACAAACCGAGCTTGTGACTGCTTTGAATTCGTTCCAAAAGGAACGGTTCAAGACATTTAAATCGGAACAGCTGAAGTGTCGAATAACAGGGATGGCGTGGCCATTCAAGCCTGAATCGTGGTGGCTAAGATGAGAAGGTGAAGATTCGTGCTGGAACACGTAAGGCAGTAGCTGAGTCACTCCATCAACTTAGAGGGCTATAGCTACCCTTGTGGACCAGCCGTCAAGTCCATAAGGATGTATTGTGACGAGAGGTGATGGAACTTTTGCATTGTTCGAATGTAACTCGACTTTGGAAGCGTTATTTAATTATCAGCAAGCATTGAGTATTGCCCTGTTTAGGGGATGGGAGTCTTTTCCTCTTGACCGACAGTGAATTTGCCTTCTCATTTCTTCCTTGGCTAGTGGTAAATTGCAAGCAGGGAGAGGAGTGAAATAAAAGCTTCTTACGGAGGAGAGGAGCATTGCGCTTGAAGGGTACTTACTTTAGGTGTGTTTCTTCATGTATGGACGAACCTAAGCCATACCCCTTTAGAATGGGGCGCCGTCCACCGCACCACTTATGTATCCACCTGAGAAGTCAATTTGGATTGCAAATTAACTGGGAATGGTTACGTTTGAAGGAATGCTAACTGATTTGCGTACCCTCCAATCCGTACAAAACTTCCAAGGCGGTTCACATTAAGGCTAGTCCATGTAGTACGATGCCTTTCTTGAAATAACGAACCATTTTAAGTGGCATAATAGCTGCTAACACGCATGAGACCATTGTAATACTCTGCATATATCTAACACCTGTCCAAAACTCCCTCCTTTACAAATCCACAGGCGGTAGTTGAGCGCGCTGGCGACTCGGAAGATAGCGACAAAGTGGTGAACCTGATGGTTGTTGAGAAACGGTCCGGCTTACTCATATAGAACATTGGAGCAATGCATAGCTGCAACCAGCTCTTCCCCGTTCTAATCCACCTCAAGGGGACCAATTTACCACGACCACGAAGAACCAGAATCATGCCCAAATAAAACTTCGACTATATTCAGCTGAAAAGCGGGAAAACACGATTACAAATACACTGAAAAAAAAACAGTAACTAGTGCGTGTCGAGGGGTAGACGTCGCCGATAACGTAGCGCTGAGAAGTTTACTTTACATCCTCACTTCTATCGCTTAGGATTTTGGTATGATCCACTGCGTGATGTCAGTTCCACGAATACCGAAATCGGAAGGATACTGGCTATACACACCAGTGTATGCGCTCTCGATAGGCGGAGGCGGGGACTTTTCACATGCATCCACATCATTCTCCACCTCCTGACGAACTTTCCTGTCAATGGCCTAAAAAAAGAAAACGCGAATGATAAAATACTTGATTATTCCAACAAAAAAATGTTGAGAAGAGTACGTCACCTTGATCTCGTCATCAGTAGCCAGACCACTGGAGGTCATGAAGCGACCGAAGAGGATAATTGGGTCGCGTTCACGTCGAACAGTTTGAATTTCATCGCGGGTACGATAGCTGGTCCCAGGGTCGGACATGCTGTGGCCGAAGTAACGATATGTTTCCAATTCAACGATTATTGGACCCTTTCCGGAACGACACCATTCGGTTGCGTAGCGCATCGCCTCGCGGACGGCCAACACCTCCATACCATCGGCCTTTGGTCGGAAAAAGGGTTGAATGGATGGGTGCGGTCGAAAGAATAAATGAGCGAGACTATCTACACTCAAAACTACACAGGCCCGTTGCGATGTTCAGAAGTATATCAAGATATCGTAATAATTTTAAGGAAACTTGAAGAACTGACATACCCAGAGGCCGGGAATAACATCGCCACGAGTATAATAGGCAATGTTGGATGAGGATCTGCTAACTGAAGTACCCATACCATACTTGTTGTTTTCGCAAATGAAAATGCATGGCAGGTTCCACAATTTTGCCATGTTAAAAGTCTCGAAAACCTGACCTTGATTCGAGGCACCGTCGCCATACATGGTCACGCAGACGTTATTTGTACCATTTCGTTTCTTATGCAAGGCGATACCTGCACCAAGGGGAACCTATGGATTTTCTCGAGAGTTAAATGCAAGAACTGATTGAAAAAAAAGGAGAGGGAATAAAAAGAGCAACCAACCTGAGCACCGACAATACCGTTACCGCCGTAGAACTCGCGAGCGTACATGTGCATGCTGCCCCCCTTGCCAGCAACGTTACCGTTGCTCTTGCCCATGAGTTCGCCAATAACACTGGCTACGGACTCACCTCGCGTAATGACGAAACCATGGCAACGGTACGCCGTAATGATGGCATCACCAGGAATAAGAGCGGCCTCAATGCCAACCGCTACGGCCTCCTAGAGTAACATAATGATATGGCACCATGAACCGGAGCATATGGCGAGGGTCAAGTTGTACATGTCACTTACCTGACCAGAGTACAGATGACAGAAGCCACGGACCTTTTTTTCCTTGTAGAGAGTACTAAGAGTAGTTTCCATTCGTCGGATACGTTGCATAGTTTCGTAGAAGTGGAGAGCTTCCTCTCTGGTACAAGTAGTGGTTGAAGGGGGACCGTCATCGAGTTTATATAACTTAAATGGATGCAAATGCGCTGTGGCCGAGGCAGAAGCAAGATTACGCGTAACTAAAATGCTTTCTGGAAACTGTAAGGAACATTAAAATAAAATAAACCTTGACATACGGCAGCACGAAACAGACGAACGGCATTCAACATGGTCCTAAAAGGGCAAAAGGATATTGCGCAGCAGAATGTAGGCAAAATTTATGTTGGTTCAATAAAACAAGATAAAGCGCAAAATTGGCTCTCATCATTTTTGAAATCTATTTGACTATATTTACAAGTTCACAACCCTGCACTACTGATAGAATTCATTGTGGCTCACTTTTATACTATGCAACGCAGCTTGGAACACACTGCTTCAGTAAATAATGCATATATTCGTGCCTGTTTCTGTTTGCTTTGTTTTGGGTGGCGTAAAATTATGTGAATACCTTCCTATTAAAAAAACAATTAGAATCGTTCGCATATAAATGTGCTACTATGAAATGTAGCGAGTGAACAACGTATTTGCAAAACTAAAACAATTACATTTTATCTCTCTCCTTAATCTCCGACTTCACAACTTAGAGTAGGGAACGATGGGTTGCAGACGGTAAAATGTGCACTAGAAGCCAAAGTAATCTTTTTTGCGGAGGTGTCGGTGTCGATGGATTCATGCGATTAGTCGCACTTGCCTAAAAATTGGGGCGAAGAGACCTTTTCAGGTATGTCATTGCCCTAAAAGAAACGGAGAATAGATTTTGCTTGATTCTGAATGGGGAATGTCCTATTCTCCCTGAATATTGCCTTGCATCAAAAGGAACGCAGTTGATTTGCTATCTGTGCAGACACTTCTTCCCTTTTCCTTTCCACCAAGAAGATTAATCACTTCACGAATGTCTTTTGATTAGGGAAATTGCAAAAAAGCACAATATTTATGTAGAATCGAAAGCTGCTTGCTTTTAGGGGTGAATGTATCTACGAAAATACGAGGCTAGGTGCCTTTCCGCTTAGAGCATGTGGCGAAACGGATTCTACTGAATCTGCCATAGATTCAACGATTGTTCCTTCCAATTCCGGTTTTGTGCCATTGAAAGCACAAGGGCGTGATGAGGTTACCATCGTTAGCAGTGCCATAAATGCACAGGTTGTGAAGGCTTCAAAGCGACTAAAGTGCTTTTCCTTCTCAGGAATCAAAGGCGTCTACTTTGTCAAACAGTTGACGCAAGCTGGCCGCATGTCGACTGAAAGGTGTGTTCAAACAAGCAGGCAGTGTATGGCCCACTCATTGTTTTAGAAACACAGTATTCGATGCGTACCTTAGAACTTACGTCTGCATGTGCTATCTCAGGTGACCTTCTGCCCTCTAAAAGTATGGAGACCTCATCCTTGTACACATTTCGTTTTGATAGACCGTGTTTGGTTGAGTATGGAACTATGTGTTGTAGACCAGATAATTCGTTGGTATTTTGATCTTCGCCGCTCGAAACCCATCTTTGTTCCAAGGATGATGGAACTTGCAGTGTAATTCGGACTACGGAACAGGCAGTCTGTGGTTGTCATAGCATACGATCTGTCTGAAGGACGACAGATGCGAGTTCTCCAGTGCGATTTTTAAAATTTACTCCCTCTGTCAATCTCTCTACACACGCTGGGATTGCAATTTCCTCAGTTGATGAGGTAGTAACTGTTGGTATTTTTTATTTCCCAGCCCGGGAGGATTTTTAACAGTGAAAAGTTAGTGAATGTATAGACTGCAGCTCTATGCGAAAGGGGGCACCAGCCAAGACATAAACCCCAATAATTTGGTTTGAAAGCCTTGATAAAAGCTCTTACCATTCTACTTAATGTTCATCACGCCCTTTTCATCTGTCAATTACCTTAAGGGTACGCAGGTGTCATGCATGTCTAAGAAATCCAAAAATTAGCGCCTTGATCGCTATTAGCCGTTTTGGGAATGCCTTGGCAAATTCAGCTATTGAAGAAAACAGAGGCAACCGTTTTGACTTCCAGTGTCTCAATGGGTCCCGCCTTGGCAAATTTGATGAAGCTAGTTACATCGTTCCCTCCCTTTTGTGGTCGAGAAGGACTCTCGATGTCAATACTTACGCTCTTCCGAAAAATCCGTGGCATAGATTGGAGGCGATACAATCACCATGAGGTGAGATCACCTGAATCTGTTTCAAAAGAGGCAAGTATACCCTGTATGATCAAAAGCCACAAATATCGTTTGCACCTCCCTTTTCCCCTGCAGGGCCTAATTGCTCATGTGACTCTTGCATGGTAAAATGTCATCTTCAAGGAATAGTTTTGATCACTTCTGCCATGTAAGTCTGGCCGCCTTGCCTGATGAACTCATCTCTTTGTTCATTTCTTCACCAGCATCTAGTGGGTGTTTTTAAAAAGATGACATTTCAGAAGCACCACCAGTTCCTGCGAAGTCCTATTTTAAACCAGGTCTCACTACGAACTTACCCGCTATCAGTTAGTTTGGAGTGTCTAACCATTGTCAAGATAGCAAACACCTTACGTTGTGTTGAACTTTGTTACCTCATGTTTTTTGTTGAGTTTCATGTTCGTGTAAGCGATGACATGGTCACGACCTTCTTCATCCTATTTTGAGAACACGCCGCCTTCGATTGCATCACAAACGCATAGTGGAATACTTGTTCCGAAATCCAACAATGCTAGAATTGGTGTAGAGCACAGCATCCACCTCAGTTCTTCCCACAATTTTTTTGCCCACTATTCCGTCAATTTATGCAGCTAGTCTGCAAGCCTAGCCAAGCTTTTGAAAAAGCAAATAATAACCTACCAAGCTCAGAAAACTGGTGTTGACCAGGTCCTCAAAAGTTTTGTACGGCAGAAACTGACATTTCTTTGAGTTCAGAGTCAAACCTGCATAATCTGGACGGTGCAGCACCAGCCAAGATTAGCGCTATGCTTCCACTGCCGAATGTTGTCTAGGTATAATATACATCGTGTCAGGAATTGACCGATCAATTCAATTCGCAAGAAGCGTCGAAATGACCGCCGCAATACAGTCCAAAAGAGTTTATTTTGAATTCACAGACCCTGTTTGGCAGTATGAGAGCTGCTTTCGCTCTGTTCGTTTCCGCCACACCTACTTGTCAGTATTCCGGCTCTCTGTCCGGGGTGAAGAACCACTTTGACCTATGCATAATCGAACGAAGAGAAAGCATCCTTCCTATTGCATCCAGCTTCTTCTAGTCAACACACAGCCGTAGGTTCCCAAGATTTTATTTGTAACTTCGTTTTTAACGGTTTACCGCTTCCAGCAGATGGAGTAGCATGCGTCTGGGTGGACGTCGGGTCGGTCTAGTCTCCCCAGTGCCTACCGTGTTTCGCACCGCTTGTTCTCCCCAGCCTAACGCCTCACCATGAGAATGCATTCGTGCACTCAACCAGTAACTTCCAGTTCTTTCCTCACATTGTCAATGGTATGGGTAGGTTGTGCTTAGAGGTCGTCTTGACTAGTCATGGGTATTACAGAGGCTTCGAATAGAACATTGCAAAAGTCATCGTCACTCTCTCTCGGCAATGGAAGGACTATCATGACTGGGTGGATTAGGAAAGTGCCTCCTACAAAATTCAGAGCCGCTTTAGGGCTACTTGGAGAATCAATCACAAGAATTACATTCCAAGCCATTTCCAGACACATAAGAAATTTTACCAAACAGATTTCCTAGCCTACGTTGATATTTAACGGTGTCCTCCCTCTTACCATTTTCTACTGATCGTAGCCTAATAGATGGTAAACAAGCCTAACGTTCTGGTAAAGGTGCGGGAGAGCCTCATGGTTTACTATTCCACGAATGTCCTTCAAATTTGCCTGAGGCTTGCGAGAAGGCAGACAGGATAGGGGAAGGGAGAGCTCACCTAAATCTGGAGTGTAACGATATGCAGGGCAATGAACCATTGGACATCATTGGAATTTCCCAACCCTCTTTCGACGTCATACGATATCAACAGCATTGTTTACGCCTAAAGGAAACAAGGTGTTGGTTCTCCTTGTTTAGTTTGGCATAACTGATTCGGGCAATTGTCAAAAAGATGGGTACCTGCCTGAGGGTGTAACAGCAGCTACCTTACCACCTTATACAAGGAATGGCACAATAACACAGCATGGAACACGCTCAAGTATGACGGAAAATAAGGCATTGTATAACATGTACAGACGAAAATACACAATGAGAGGGGGGATAGAGAACGAAGAGGTGACGGTTTAGAGGAACTTCTGTCCCCCATGGGCGAACCTGGAGCTCAATTGCTTGGAGCGTTCAATAATAGCTCGACGTTTGAGTGGATCCACTCGCGAGGCGAGAAGATCCCGTTCCCTGTCGAAGGGTTGCCGTGTTGGGCCTGGTGCTACGCTCCCCTTTCTCTTTTCCCTCTTTTTCTTGTTGGTTGGTTGTAAATAAGCAAAAGAATTAGGCTGTGAAGGAGGAGAATTATGCAAAAGCGCACCAACTCAGCTCATGTCAACCACAACCTCATCTGGCAATGAATGTGGAAAACGTACCCAATTTCGGTTAGCTGAAATGGGTTGACATTCATTTAACCCTAGATCCAACGAATGGTTGAGGTGTTCCATTAAATTTCCTTTTAGTTACAAGTTTAATCCATTAAATGCGCAAATTTTGTGACAAAATGTAGAAAACAGCATTTCATTTTATGATTCATCATATGACTACTTGAGTTGTTCGACCACTTTAAGCTCTTGAAAAATAAGGGCTCCTTCGTATGCAAAACAACTGAAATGATTTTCAAAAGATTTAAATACTAGTCCAATTAGTGGGAGTTTGACTATACTTAATAAGGCGAGAAATTAACACCTCTCTTACAGGACTAATTAGTGGAGTCAAGCAGTGAAGGCAAAGACTACGCGCCTTCTAGGTCAACAATCGGGTTTCCTAGCATCCTAGCAAGAGTTGTGGAGGTTTCTTTCTACACAGAGCACAAATTCTTCTGACGTCCTATTCCGAGGGACAAATGTAAGACAATAGTGAAGACTGACACTTGGATTGGCAGTTTTTCAAACATAATTCAAAGGGGCATAAAGAGACTTCAACACTATCTTCCCGAGAATTGCATAAAAGCCTTGAGGTGAAAACCGAGTAAAAACATCAGCAACCTGATTCAAGAAGTCACCAATGATGCACAAGGAAAATTGGAAGAACTTTTGCTGATTGTAGTGGTACAGCATCTCCATGAGAGGATTAACAGCCCTTCAAAATTAGAACATGTCAATGCACGATGTAAGCGATGAGCAACCTCCTTAAAATATAATTGCAAAGGTCTTTTGAACCTAATTTCCACTTTCCTTTTTTTTAGAAAACGGCAGATCTTTGTATTTCTTCTCTGGGAAAGTGCCTATCATCTACAAACAGTCCAGAAGACAACTTCAACAGAAAAAAGACATTTGTAAGGTTGTGTTTAACATCACTTTGGTCGCATATATGTCAAGGCCACACACAGATTAACAAAAGAAGATGGGTACCAGCTCTTGCTTAGTAGAAAGCCCGTTGAGAAAGGACGATTTGATGGTCAGTTTGCCTGTGGTGAGCAACAGCTTTTAGATTTCAAAATTGTGCAAAAGAACACTTCAGTTACTATCTCTAAACGCTTCTAGGGTACGTGACACTTCTTTGGAAGAGCGGGCCTGCCTTGCATGGGTTCGAGTGCGTGATGAACTGCAAATGCAGACTTTCTACTTACCGAAGACCCAGCAATTACAGCTGATGCACTAAAAATACTCCCTTCGGAAACAGTTAAAAAATAGGCACATTACTATCTATGCAAGACAACTGCTCAACGCGAGATCCCATACCTGACGCCACAAAAATTGCCCATGGGAAGGCATTCTATGCGAACACAGTTGAAATGGGAAGGAGGGGCGAAAGGACCCCATCCTAATCCTCCGTATCATCCTCATGACCAAATAGAGTAGACTGGCTGCTCAGAAATGAAAGGTTTTCACCCAGCCCTCGGAGAAAGAAAGTTTTACGGAAATAAAATCCGAACTTAGTCCGCCTTTTGAGAAAGCACTTGATTACAGATTGTAAGCGTGAATCTTTCAACAAATGAAATACCTTGAGAAGCTTTCTGGAGTTATGCAATCCTATAGCAAAATCCGTACAAACATTTGGCTGCCTTATAATCTAAATAAATTGATGCCTAATAAAGGCAGTAAACCGCTCAAAGTGCGCTTTGACATAAATAAAATTTTAAATTTGGAAGCACATTTGATGTCATTTTGTCTCAAGTACTTTGGAAAACTAAACGATGCTTCAATTAAAGCCATTGGCCACGTGATTATTTTGAAACGATTAGTCTACGAAGGCCTAAAAGTTCCTTTCTAGCAGGAAAGTGACCCCTTAAAATGGAAAATCTAGGCCAAAAGCGGATGTTACGAAAGGAAGCAAGTAAATGTCCTAGTTTTACTAGGCGAAACACTCAAAATGCACCTATTGGATGCAGAAATCAGGTAGGCGAATAAGGCGTGGCGCTAGTGAAAGGATAAATGAGCGAATGAGTTCCAGAAGACAAAGTGGTCATTGAAAATCCCCTTCGTTTTTGGTTCCACAAACAGTTCAGCTATTGAAATTAGAAGTAGCCAACAGTTAAAATATGAAACGAAGAGACATGAGAATAAACTAAGATGCCGGAAATGAACTGTGGTAGAAAATGCTAGCATACCTTACCTTTTTGTGGTGCCGATGCTTATGCTTTCGATGGCTTTTTCGACCCTTCTCCTCCTCAATCTTTTCTTCTGAATCACTATTACTGCTGCTGCTGTTAGAGGTGGAACTGCTACTCTCTCGTCTCTTCCCTTTTGCCCTCTCAGCCTCCCTAGCTCGCTTCCTCTGATGCCTCTCTAAAAGACTTTCATACCGATGATGCTTCTTCTAAAAGGAGGATTAGTAGGATCTGGGTGATCAAGTCCTTTCAAGAGGATAATGCCATTGATTCCCCTGAGCCATCTCCAAATTGATTGAAATCGAAAACGCATTAGAGAGCGAGCATTAACTAGACCCTCAAAGACTGTTCTTTGCTGCTACTTTTCGCATTCAAGGACAGTATACAATTGAGGATGAAATTACGTTGTATTCGTTTGCAACAGCCATCATCTTGTCATCCCTGGCAGAGCCAACGTCCCGCAGCATCTTGGAATGTGGATCCAGTTTGGGAACCTAAAATGAAAAACAGGCTTCTTTTGCAATACGGTGGTTATTTAGTACCAAGGACTGGATCAACCAGTGTTGTTCTGCTCATTTTCACAAAGGGTTTTTAAACTTGCTATGATCCAGTTCTAGTATTGCATCAATGCTGACACTAACCAACAACAACAACAACAACAAAAACGAATATGAGGAAATCTCGACCTGGAATATGCACACCTGACAACTTTTCAAGCTACTGATCGGAGTCCTAGTAATCCCCTACAATACGCCCCACGATAAAAAAATCTCGAATTTGTGATTCACCTCCGCAAAAGCCTATCACAGAGTCACTACCTGTTAGTTGAAGACTTTAATATAACTATTACCTATAAATCCCTTATTAGAAGGGCAGGGCTCCAATTTCCACATCAAAAGAAATCAAATTCCATTTTCAGACCACAACTCAGTAAATTTCTCAAATGAGGTTTTAATTGTCAACTATAATATCCAGGCACCCAACCAATTTATCTTGATATCACTCACATTGGCAGTAACAGTGGCGGCAGTAGAGTGGGATAACTGACCCTCACCCACCGCAAACCATGAAGTGTCCACACCAGAGACAGGGGGAGGGTTCTGGCGAAATTTCCGCGGTTTCAGCGCCACCCTGGGATCCGCTGAGACCGGCAGATAGTCCGTCATCCAGGTCTCGCGTTTCAAACCGTCCCAGGAAGGCGGGCTAGCATGTGACGATGACTTGAACAGAAATGAAGGGTGCAGAAAGAGAGAATGAGAGCAGGATTTCGCTAACTAGCTAGACGCCTACAGCATTTTCCGGCCGCCCAGAGGTGTGACGTAGTTCCTCAACAACCTCATTACCAGGTGGGAGGGGTCCAATGGCACCTAAGTTGATAGGCGCTGTCTCATCTGCTGCCATCGCTGCAGCCATCCGTGCGCGCATGAGATGCTCTGGCAGCGCTGGACCGATGCCTCCGCTGGGTGCCATGGCATCTGGTGCTAGTTGAGGTCCGATGCGCCTTGCTTCTGTTTCTTTTCCTACATCACCTGTCTCTGCATCGGTGTGAGAATCACAGTCTATGGTCTCTTTATACTGGAAGCGTTAAAAGTAGAATGGGATCAGCAAAGGATTCAAGGCACTTCCAGTTATTAGTTAACAACGGAAGTCGATTCCAAAACATGCTGACTGTAAGTTGGGACGAGAGGTTAAAGTAATGCGGAGATTGAGTGCCACAGAAACCTCGATTCTAGAACACTTTTGTTGCCTCGCAATTTGGCCGGCGCTTTGGGCATCGGAGACTCTGCATATGCCCCCTACCCCACAGTAAAAAGACCATCAGCATCGCGAGATACGCACTGATGAAGCAAATGATAATATTGATTCTATTTTGCTCATTATGATTATCGTGGCCCTATTGGCCTCCTAGGAATCACCGCTTTACCGATCAAAATGGGCAGTTTTTACATGCGGTAAAGCAGATTGGTGATGAATGAAGGCACATTCAGTGAGTTGGTCAATGGTTCCAAAAGTCCAGTTCTATCTGGATAAAGTGAATGAAACAGAAGCGTCGCCACCATCATTATTATTCTGATAATATCAGATCAGTCGAAAAACAGATTGATGAAGTGTGGAAACTGAACGGTAGGCTCCAGAAGAATTAGCACACGAGCCTTAAAGGGGGAAGTGTCTTGAACTTCTTCCGTCTTCGGTACCATCATCAACTCACAAGAGAGGTGGGTTCCCATCAAGAATGGGAAATTACTGACTACTCTAACCAAGGTACGACAAGTCAAGCCATCAGAATTCTGTGTGTAGTGAAACCAATCAAACCAACTCCAACAATCAAATGCCCATTTATTGCCCTTAATCAAAAATCATAAAACTAAGGTTCGTTCCTCCTGCTGGAGCGCTACTTTGCTACCTCACCGCAGCACATCACCAAGGCAACAATCAACAATATTCTTCTGCGTCGAAATTGGCTCAAGGGCCATAACGAAAAATTATGAACACGTAATCGAGGGAAAGAGGTCTCCCATTTAGGAATCAGTTTTCCAAAGAGGGAAAAGTGCTCTACCACCACTTTTACATAAATGGTTGTACTTGGATTGCAAATGAACGTACTACATGAACTGGATCAAAAACTAGGACCCTCTGAACATGCAATCAAGGAGAGAGCGCCTTTTAATTATGGGGTATTGATGTACAGGTATTTGTGCTTAAAATGGACAACTAGACACAGACCGAAAGATAGTCCACAAAACATCGTACTCTTTTAACGCGCACCTAAAAAGCAAAATTCTTCTCTGTATGGGGGAAAATTAAGGATGCACAGCAGCACTAAACTCACATACAAACAAAAAGCAGAACACGTTGTTTCGGTCAGTAATGCAAATATGTGGGTAGTATGTATATATTTGCATCTCTAAATAAAAATAAGTAACCAATGATATTTAAAGTAGCCAGAAGAGGTGGGCAGGAATGGATATAAGAACGGCCAAAATAATGTAGAAAGGAAAACGGAGAGAAGGCCACTGTGCTTTTCGGTTGGTCGAGTGGCGTGGAGGGAGCGAGCTATCACGACTCCTTGCCGTCGTGACGAAGAGGTACACCGAGAGGTCGGGAGGCGCGTCGAAGTTGGCGCAGGTAGACAAAAAGGATAACGAGAAGGCCAATGGCGTAGTTCACACCCATAATCAATTCCGTTGGTAAGTGGCATCGTCGAACTGCATAGCCGTTCCTTGACGCATGCAGCTGAAAGACCGAGAAGCGATGGTCAGCACGAAACAGCTCGGGGGGTGTGATTGTGGCAAAAAAGGCTTATCATGGTGCACTTTAAACAACATTTCCTCTCCACAAAACTATGAATTTTATAATGAGCATGAAATGTTCAAATTTGTGCGTTTTCGACAGAAAAGTCAGAACTTGGGAGCATACATACGGGAGGTGTTCGTTCAGATTGAATGAAAACTTGATTTTTAAAGAGATTCCACCGTGACAGTAAGCGGCAAGCTTGGCCTACTGTTGAAAAATCTTTTCGTGTCAAAGCTAATTTCGAGTACCATTTCCTGAAACATCTCACATCTCAGCGTAAAAAGCGCTGCAATGACTAGAACGCCATTAGTAGGTGTTACGGCTGGAAGCAGTAATGGATGTCATGCATAGTGTTAAGTAGTGGTATGACATGAATGCTAAACCACGACCATTGGGCCAATTGGAATAATACAGCTTGGCTAAAATGATAGATTCTCCATGAAACCGCAAAGTGAGTGTTGGAATAAAACAGTTTTGAAGCTTGGTTTTGTAACTTCAAATTGAGCGGTACTGATTTTAGATATGATCCAAAATAAGTCCTTTTTGATAGACGTAAACAATCAAGTCAATCGAATGGTTGCCAAGGGACAATCCAAAATTGTTTGCCATTACAGCGTCAAGTGGTCGTACATCATTAAAATTGAAAGAATTGACGCAAAAAATGTGAACCTACTGCAATTGAGATGCGAAAAACCAATTCGCAAGCAGTAAGCAGTACCAAAGAAACAAAAATTTTAGTCTATCTTTTCAAAAACAGTTCTTAGGGGTAAAACTAGCAAGGATTGTTCGCGCGTGCATAGCTAGCTAGCATAGTATTTGGGCCCCTTCGATCACCCATGATCTACTTCTCACAGTCGCGATACTGATCTCCTAGTCTTACCGTACATGATTGATTAACTTTATGAAAAACACCCGAAAAGGCAGAAAGTATACATAACAAACACTTGAAATACAATTTCATGGACTTTCAAATTTAGCGCGCATGGGGACCAAATAGCACACTCATTGCCCCATACTTCTTGATCAGTCAAGTACGTCCCAAAACTATTACACTGGTGGTAACATTTTTTGAAGAAGGGAAAGTGAGCTACTTACCAGAATGAATCCAGGGGTTCTAGAAACACGGTAGGAGAAAGGAGGGAGAGTCCACTCCTCTGTCTGCCACGAACCGCCTGTTCGCGTACCAACGGTATGGTTGCGGTGGCAGTAGTAGTGCGTGTGGCCTCCAAACACCAGGTTTGGCCGGATCGCAAAGAAGAGCTGTCAAAGGAGGTAGTGATGACCAATTTATGCGTCGTTGGGCGGGATCGGAGGGATCAGTAATCTCTAACTCTTGTGCATCATGAAAATTTACTTCCGTGGGGCCAGCTTGACGCTTAAACACCTATCAGATCGGCGTTAGGAATGTAGCAGATCGGAAATTCAATTCGCCGCTGGATATAGTTTACCAAATATCCCATTCCCATTTAAAATCTCCACGCATCACTTTGATGACTTCAAAGGTGGTCCAGACACTGGACATGAACCGAATGTGCTGACTGCTGCCTAAAGCGCTGAGACCATGGAGGCTTCAAATCAAATTTTTGAAATATGAACTGCCATTAAAACCAGTGGCAAGTAGGCTAAATCGAGACGTCAGATCCTTCCTAGCTTACAGGAGTCTGAGGCGTTTAAATAGACAGATGGATAGAGAAGTAGTTAAATGAGAAGAGGCCATGATCAAAATAGAATACAAATCACTCCCCTCTAAAGCGCCTTTGATTTAAGTTTATTTCACAACTACTCTAACTATAAGTGTCAAGTTTCCTGGCGTTTGAATTGGCAGTTGAGAATTGGTATCAGCGGTCGAAAGGAATTCAACGGACTTCACAACTGCCACAAGACTAGAGCACGTTCAACCGTGATACAAATGCATTCCATCAGCCAGGGCAGATTTATAATCGAGAGGGGTGAGAAGACCGTCCAAAACAATGTGCTAGTTAACATCCCAGCAGAATGATGTTTTTTATCAATATCGCAAAGTAAAGCTCATTTGTCAGAATGAAAGCTTCAGTTATGAGGGAAACCACTAACCGCAGCATTTTATCAAAACAAAATTGTTCCCTGACTAGATTTGACCGAACACAACACGAACTTATATTTCCTTCTGTATCAGCGTTGCTCTCCAAGAAAGGTAACGCCAACCCTTCTCAGCTTTGTTTAATCTCTCACTGCACAAAACGACACCGCCTTTGTCAGCTAGAGAAAGATGACCATATCATGCTCGAAGAATTTCCCCAAAATTGAAGAGGAAGAAGACAAATCTAAAAAGTTGTGTTTTAAATCTGGAGCACTCCCAGTTTCCGCATTTCCCGTAATTAATAATAACGCCATGTTCAGTTTTCGGACTTGACAGACGGCGAGATCGAACGAAGAAAGATCAACTCATTGAAAATTATATAGACTTGGCCAAACAATCCGTATCAAATGTGAGTACAATCACAGAAGAGTGAAGGCAAGCAAAGCATACGAATTCAATCGCGCCATGAGCACCAATTCCCTCCAAATTTATAAACTTGAAGGATAATGTTTGCATAGTTCTTACGAGGTGAATCGGGAGCAAATAGAAACCAAGTCACTGAACTGACCACACCATCCAACTTATGTCAGAAGTCTTCAGCTCTCTTGCCATTCAGGAGGGTAGATCGAAGAACAAGAAATTTCGATAATTTGCTGTATGAAAGAGACTTAACCATCCAAAACCGTCTAGTTACATTGAGAAAAGTCCCCTAGAGAAAAGGTAGGTAAAGCATGAATCTATCTAGACCTAACTGATTAGGATGGAGGACAAACCTGTTTGGTAGCCGAATCGGATAGACAGTCAAAGTCGCTTTTGTAGGGTGTGTGACGCTCAGCCTCGGGCAGGGAGTCGCGCAGTCCGGCCTCGCAAACCGTCTCGTCCGATCGGTAGAGGGGAAAGTGTTGGATGAGGATTGGATGCGAGTAGTCGCCTGGGTGAATCGCTTCAATGCACGGACAATGAGGAAACAGAAGTGTCTAACAATGGTTCTCATGGAAAACCTACTCCTCAAATAGAAAGAGGAATGACTGCTTTTTTATGCCCTTAAAAGACCACTCTTTAATAACAACAGCGGTGCTATCAATGCTGTGGTTCTGAGAGGATGGTAGAGTTGAAAAAAAAAACTTGAAGAATCTGAAGTCGTATAGCTATTATGTCATTCAACTTTACTAATTATAATATTCTGCCTTTGGCAAATTTACGGCTAGCCAAGAACAAAATTAGCTCCAATATCGCTTTTGGTGAATAGAGGGAAATGAAAGTTTAAGGAAGTTTGGATGAGTAAAATAAATACAGACACACCATCACTGCCGGGCTCTGTAATGGCCCCAAAGTCGTCTTGGCAGGATTGCAGGGCGAGTTCACCGCGCAGACACTGGAGGCGCTTGGTAAGTAATTGCAGCTCCTCCTCGGCGCGTCGACAGAAGCGACAACTGTCGCCTCCCAAAGCCATGCTATTAAGAAAGACGAAGAGGAGACCCCGGTACGCCCACAACCTCACTCCGCCTCCAACGTCTTCCGCGCCACCGCCGTTGGGCCCAACTCTGGGTTCGGAGCTATGGTGGCGAAAGGCCCGATGGAAGCGTGCGTAGGTATAAGGATGCAGGCTGGGTGAGACAGGAATGCGATTTTAGTTGAGCACATTAGTGCTTCTCGCATACTCCATTGAGATCCGCGAAATGCAGTGTTGTCAACGTTCTACTGCCTTCAACATGAATTTGGTTCACACAATGTATGACGCTCTCCCTCGCATTCCAAAATAACTGCATCAAGTTTGCGTGTCCTTTTAATATCCCGTAGACTAACCTCCACTGCAGTGACCTGGGGATCCGCTCACACCCCCTTTGCTACCAGCTTTCCGACCCATTTGTACGCTAAGGCCACCTCTAGATATCGCAGAGGAATTTTGAAGATATGGCGCCAAATTGATGACAGCATTTTAAGACACACCCTACACCCTTCACTTCTTGAAACAAAAAATGTCCGCAAGTAACCGCTCCATTTGTAATTCCGGGGTCTACTTATTACAACGGAAAACCATTTTCCGATACCAATTGTAGGACCTCTACTACAGGAAGCATAGAGAGGGACGCTCAAAACAAAACAGGGGGTACATAGGAGACTCTTTTTCAACTCTACTTTTACGTTACTACCCGAGCCTTTCAGTGACAATGGCGGCAATAAGAAAGATATGTTCATAATGGCTATACCAACAGTGTTTAAAGTAAAACTACTCCATGGTTCAAATGCCTTATGCCGTCCTCAGAGTTAGCCCACACAAGGGATGAGGATTAACAAAGTACATGAATGAAGGATAAGAAACTGTTCCACCCGACCTGACGCAAGCACGTGGACCAATCATGCGGATAGCTGCAACACAAGCGTAGGTCTGTTGGCTGTCGCTCGATCAAGACGACCGACCAAAATGCTCAAGACCACCAGGAACAGCTGCACCCGTGAACAACGATTTGATTCATTCCTGATCATATCACATTTATTGGTACTGTGTATGCTATGATTCGGGGCATAGATAGCCATATTTAATCATGTGGATGTGAGGAAATTAATTATCGTCCAGGCGTGTTCATCATATAAACAGAGCAGTTTCTTTGTTGGCAGTTTTGGTTGCTCTCTATCATGGTCAGATTGCACGGGGGGCACGAAATATAGTGTCATCAGACTACCCTTCAGGAGTAATATTAAGACCACGCATTCCGAACACATGAAATGTTCCAACATATGATAGATATAATTTTTTAATTTAAATGGGCGATTGGGAAAAAAACACAAGTGCTGAGTGCCAAAATCTACTGCTACGTTTATCCACCAGTTAACAGCCATCAAAATGACTTCGTAATAACAAAAAAAAATAAATACCAAGGAGAACGGTCAAGTAAAGAAATAAGGATGCAAATCCAAGAACCCACACAATCACCATAAATTCTCCATTTGCCCCAGAATGCCTAAGCAGTGTATTATCACCAGGTCCGTGGATTCTAAGGGATAGTAATAGGAAAAAAAAATGCATGGTTGAAGTCCATCTACGTATCAATCAGGTGGCTAAGGGGAATTACCCACGAATGAATTTGTACTACTCGAAACTACACAATCTCAAAGTAAAATGAAGTAGACATAGTTTGCTATGTTGGCCAAGCGAGTCCATTAGTAAGAAAAAGGCATCGAGATTAGGAACGCTCTCCTCTTAAACACTGGCCTTGCCTATTGCCAAACATGCTTTGATCGACTTCGAGAAATGGAATTATATAAATGGGAAAGAATGAAGCCAATGTGTGGATTCACATGGAGTGCATAACGAACGACCGTCGACCTACCGATGATGAAAGCCAATATCGTGATTGCCAGGGACAACTTTGAAGACGGTTGTAGAATCGACAGCAAAGATGTTCTGCGCTATCTTCACATCGGCTTCGAAAGCCTCTTCAGGCTCGAAGAAACCGTAATCCAAAAGGTCTCCAAGGTGGAGCACGACGTCAGGGTGGTAGAGACTCATTGCCGTCTTGAAAGCCCGCTTCAATAGCCAGTGCCTAAACTCCATTAAAGCAAGACAATTTCATTTCCGGATGGCAGATGCAAGCAGAAGCAAGACTAGAGTGATTCGGCGGTAATCACCTTCGAGTTTTATCAATCCACTGGTGACGACTTCCAATATGGGTATCCGAAATGAGAAGGATCTTAACAGGTTTCGAGTTATCCCCAGGATGAATGAATTTATCGACAGTGCTTTCTGCTATCTGAGGCCACGTACATCGAAGGAGACTAATGTAAAACAGCAGAAACTCGGTCCAAATTACAAGGAGGAAAAAGAGAATAAAAGCGACCCAAGTCGCGCTTTTGAAGAGCATTATTTCGTCAGAACTATAGTCTTCAAGCCTGAAAGCAAATAAATCCAAGTGTACTGATAGATTTTTTGAAAAATGACAGATAAAAAGATACACAGAGAGAAGAGAAACTTTATTGACAGAAAACCCGAAAATACAGAACTAATTGGCCTTCGAGTGATATTTTTCGTGTAATTTTGACACATCCACAGCTCCGACGAAGGTCCACCCCTCCGGTCCCATATGATAGACTAAATTTCAACTTAGACTGGCAAAGCCTGTGTCACTTACGATTATTTATCCCACCAGACGCTGCATCTCGGTAGGTGGCGTGGTAAATGGCTTTGCGACCAAGGTCAACAGCCTCCTGGTCGGTCATATCGTATCTATGTTCCCCGTCAAGAATAGCGTAGGCATGAGGACTTCCAGATCCCGACGAGAAGTAAACACCAGTCAACCGCGTTCCCTCACTGTCGACATAATACAAACCAGGCCCTAACTTGTCGTATCCGACAATAAGGGATCCAAGACTAAGCCCATAGCCCTTGTAATTGTAAAGCATGTTAGAGAGGAGCTTTGAAGCCGCAGCAACTGAAATGCGCTCTTTGTTGCGCAACTCAAACAATCTTAAGTGGGATGTTTGCCCTATGAAATCCGCATACCTGCAATGTTTAGCAAGCACACGTTCCCAGTACGCACAATCAGCGGCACCTCCAGCCATAGTTCCCAAAAGGTATTTATTTATCCTGAGAACCTTGTGCACCTGTGGACTCGCTAAAAACTAATTAAAAAAAAAAAACATGTATACCAATGTAGTTCCCAGCTGATGCGCGTGAATCGACTGAAACGATAATCCCACCCTGATACTTAAATGCTAATGTAGTTGTGCCATGCGTAAATCGAATTCTCAAGTCTTTAGAAGCAATTCCTTCGTCAGTCGGTTTCATGAATCCCTAAAAATTAGGCTTCCAGACGATTGTAAACACCTTGAGAACGGGTTCCACCGGGATGGACAGTTCCCCATTGTGCTCCAAAGCCGCTGGGGCATGAACAGCAGGATCAGTATCAAAGAATGACAAGGACTCCCCAAACTTAACAAATTCAGCGAGTGCCATAGGGTAAGCAATGATTTTGTTTCTGGCGCTTCGTGAAACTACTAATAACAACAAACTAACAAAATTTTCCCACAGTGATGTACGCCATCTACTGTAAGTAACTACATTACCAATCAAATCACGTATTCCATGATACAATACTACTCTACTTGCTTCGTATAACAATTCTGATCAATGTATTTGGGGGATAGCATTTGTATGCAGTTCATTTAAAAAGTTTTGTAAAAATTTATTCTCTCAGCAGCACAGACTTAAGTTTATGCATTGAACATGTGTGTAAGACATATATTGTGATTTTATAAAATGTAAGCTCATTTGAGATGCGCCTAAGCCCTATGATGGCTTAAGAGATGTCTCGTTGATGTAGCCTCTTCCAGCCATTGCTATATTTCAATATCGTAATGGCCTACCTACCACCTCTTTCTACCTAGTTTTCCTGAGTGGCGCCTCGACAGTTGCGTCAATTTCGCTCTCTGAAACGGACGCAAGTTTCGCTACATGATATATTCCCGTTTGGCATCTTGGTCCTCATACATTGCCAAATGTTTGTTCTTTCGGACTGCCAGTTTCACCACTTGGGTAGCCTTATTGTTCCGGCCGATTGGCTGGCCTCCGAGTCATGACAGCAGCCAACAGAGTATATATTCTGCCCTAGTATTATGCCTTCTTTTACCTTAAGGGAAGTCTCGGGACGCTACATTTGTGGCAGCGGAAAGTGGACCCAACTTTGATGGGTTTTATCCTGATCTATATCGCTTGTGGCAAACTTTGGCGGTGTGAAAGAATGCATGTGCCACGGATGGGAAAACTCTAACATCCCATAACGTAAGGGCTGAGATCGACGTCCATCTTCAGCACCTCCCCACCCTCGTGTTCTGCAAGAAAGCTATTGACAGCTGAAGTGACATTAGCCGTGAACTCCAAGAGGGATCGGCAACGTTGTGGTCAAGCATCCTACGTAAGTCCTCTCGGGTAACTCATCTCTCTTCACCTAACTGCGCATCTATAGATGTAGAATGTGCAGGACGCCATTCGATAGCATCGTTCTCTGCTTTGCACATCTGGATCGCGTGCGTTTTGTTCCTACGAGGCCCGATCGCCCCATTTACTCAGTGTTCTACGATGCCCTCGCGTTTCTCCCATGGCATCAAAAAAGCCTGGAATCACAATATATGCTGCGTGTGTCGCGACCCATTCGAAAACTTGGATTCGTACCTACATCGTTCCATTGGAACATATTACCGTGAGAGAGGAGGATTTTAGAAATGCGCCTTTGGTTCACCGGATGCTACGCGGAATTGAGGACACTGGAGGAACCCATGCGCTCGACTTTCAATGACTGGCGTGGTTAGCTCGTGGGTGCTTTTCACAGCACTGATTGCGTTGTGATGGCTGACACTGGAGCCTGGCGGAGGGGAGCGTCGAGGACGACGTTCGAAAGAAGAGAGGGGCTGTGTAATGCTTTATTTGTTCGGACTGCCGGTTTCGGTCACTTGGGTAGCCATATCGCACGAGCCGATTGGCTGGCCTCTGGGCCATGCCAGCAGCCCCCGACCCTTCTCTCTCCAGAATATATGTATTCTGCCCCAGTGCTATGCCTTCTCTTACCTTAAAGAAAGTCTTGGAACGCTGCAACTCAGGCTTGTTACGACTACACCTCGTCTCTGAAGCGAAAATATAACGCATAACAAACTGGCAACTGATTGACCTTGGCTCGACCTTTGAGAAGTTATCAGCAGGGTTGGAGAACGCCTATAGGGGGTATGGTTCAATCAGGTAGGTGTGAGCAAGGGCTCGATTTTAATCATGTACGGCAATTAGCAGTCAACTGGAACTTCTAGAATGTAAAACAAGACCTTAGTTTTAGGGTTGCAGTCCTCGTCCTAAGACAAGCATATCTTAAATTTGTATATTGCTATGCAGCGGTCGCGAGAAATATTTTATGAGCCAACAAATACAGCACTGTTACAAAAAAGGATCAAAATGAAGTAAAATAAAAAATAAAGGGATTTCATCTTCCCTTAACTTTTCTCTTAATCCTACTGACAAAATATAGGCACCATAATCGGCACAGTCTTATGAAATTGGCACAGAATAACTTCCCGTCATCAATTGGGGTGATTGTCTTTACTAAAGCAGTCCTAAAATCTTGTAGACTGATCATACATTCTTTTTAGGTGTTCTCGCTGAGGAGTCCGACTAGACTCTGTGGCAGTAGACCGGGAGTACTTGTCGAAGCGGAGTGTTCTTGGCGTAGAGCGTCAACTAACCCTACTCTGCACCTCCTGATTTGACTCATCCGCTACAGTTTGTCTCCCCTATGATGAAGTAGTTTCACAGCAGGATACAGCACTCGAGTCCTATCTGAATGCTTTGCACAGTGCATAGATAAACACTGAGATGATGCCTGGTAACTTAAAGGCCTGGAGCGTTCGAGTTCCCAGTCCTTTCAACAATCATTCTCCTGTATTGGTCAGTACAGGGGGGTCGGTGTCAGGATCAAGAACCATGGATCCCAGTGTCGGCACAATTTGTGGATATCGGCGGATTCACAGTTACCTCCTGCGATTCAATTCTCAAATTTCAATGTTCAGAAACGAGTGGAATTAATGTGCTAAAAGGGGACGGCACCATCAAATTTGCCTCATCGAAGCACATTTATAATTAATTCCTCATCGAAAATTTGTCCCTTTATTCGGTGCCGCCAGATCATCAATCTAAGCCTAACTTACTTGGAGCTTAATGCCTTTGCACCTGCCTTTGCACCTCTTAACATATCGCCGGTAACTCCATTGGTGGCTTTTGGGAAGCGGTTAGATCGGTCACCACATCATTTGTTAATGCACACTGTTGGCGATTTTTGGTGTTGACTAAGTGGGCGAAGCACTTCACACTAGCATTACAGGATTTGGCATCCGGATAAACAAGCAAAGATTTTAGTACCCTTGACTCTGGACCGATTATTGCTACTACCGGTGTAGCAGCCCGCCCCAAGTCGGCCCGGAAGACGGTGGAGGCGTTACGGGCAAGGGAGGAAGTTGTGATTAGCGTGCCTAAGGAATGGGCGGTTATAGGCATAGACGGGTGACAAGATGGTGGTGGAGGGCATAAAGATGAAATAATTTGTGCAGATAAATTCCGCATCGAAAGAAGCAGTAGTAGTAGAAGTAGTGTGAATGAAAACTTATAAAAAGTGTTTTCTGCTAATTAGAGTAAAAATTGAGAAGGCAATAATGAGAGAACAAAAATATTGTAACGATTATGCAAAAAATGTCCCAATGTTGAGTTATACCTCAAAATGATGAATAGAGTCCCAGTCGCAAAAGAAAGGGTTTGAAACAGTAGTTAAAGTAAACTGTGCATAAAATTCGTGACGCGTAATAAGGCTCCAATTGTTGAGACTTTTCGGACTGAGGAGAATCTGATAACATTGGGAAGGGGCGTTTGAACACTCTTCAAATGGTGATGGAGTAGAAAGGTGGCAAGAATGGATTGAGCCAGACACCAAATAGTGGACTATGTCGAACACCCTCCGGTGCCCAAATCGTATATTCCAAGACAACAGATGTCATCGCATCAATGTCAAGGGAACACTGTACGAACCTCACTGTTCTGATTTCGCGGACACTTGACGCTCCGGTTTTGATCTTTTGCTGAGCGGAACGGCCTCCGGGCCATGATGGATGATGGCCAACGCGGAAAGCCAAC
Source organism: Taenia solium (assembly GCA_001870725.1). Classification (NCBI taxonomy): domain Eukaryota; kingdom Metazoa; phylum Platyhelminthes; class Cestoda; order Cyclophyllidea; family Taeniidae; genus Taenia; species Taenia solium. Next base: position 60,924 of record MIEF01008256.1, on the reverse strand, counting down.
CAAAGGGAGCGTCGGGGCTGACGCTTAAAAGGGGAGAGAGGCAATGCAACACTTTGGCCTCCTGACCGTAGTCGTGGGCCCCCTTCCCAGCCCTTCTGTATGCCAATAATACCTTTTCTTCCCTTGTACTACCATGTCGCCTTTCGTTTTCTGGCAAGACTCAGGGCGCTAAGAATGATCTGCCTTATTTACCATTTTGCGTGGTAGATGAAATCCTTGAAGTTTTATGGATTACCCACTTTCCTACGAAACGAAGTGGGGTAAAAGTAAGACCCAGGGTAACAACCACAACCTTGTTTCCCCTTCATTTCTTTTTTAAGCTTAATTTTTATGGTAACGGAACTGCTCTTAATATTGTCCTAGGTGAATTTTGAACACTACACAGAGGATGCTTTCCTTTCATGGCTTATCATATATTTGAAAAAACAATAAATATTTTTTTTCGGAGATCACTATCATCGATCATTTGAATTGGGCGCATCAGCTGATCTGACAATATGCTGCGGTGTCATGCCTGACAGGCTTAGTAGTGGCACTCTCGAGATAAATAAAACAGCAACTACGAGCATGAAATTGCCGTCTCCTACACCCATCAGTCCAGCGACTCTTTGAGTATTCAAATCACAGTTCCAACAACACACCCTCCTCCCATCAAATTATGTAGAAACAGACACTTTTCTCAGCAAACTAGCCGGGGTAAAGAACTGGCGGACACCCAAATTGCCCCTGTTCTGGAAGGATTGGAGTGGCGACAAGCTCGCACACCCCCACAAGCCTAATCCCTCCCTCCCCCCTCCTCTCAACCGTCCACAGACGGTCCTCCTTAGGACACTTTGGGACACCATTGGCGGACCTAGAGTTCACTCCCTTCAAAGCCTCTTGTAAAATAAAGTTTCTCCACCTTGGGGTGAATTAAAATAGACTGCACCTCCTGAATAATACTCCAATCACGTCCTGCCAACTGTGCTACCGGGGGAGAGGGGAAACACGGACCATAAGAGCTAAGATGGATAGTCTATTTTTTACAGTAACGAGTGAAAATATAACACAAGGAACTCTCTAATCACTGTCTCACAACGTCTACCTAACCCGACTTAAAGAGCAGAATGGCCACCTGTCCGGCGTAGAAGTAGATAAAGTGTTTCGTCTCGTGCGTGACATAGCTACCGAAATTCCTGCCCACAACGCAGTGCCAGGTGGGGCTGTGGCGTTTGTCAAACTAAAGGAAGGGAGATGGTGGTAAAGCAACTGGAGGCACAAAACCTACCTCCTTCTTAATGTACGCTGCTATGTCCTTCTCAATGTTGAACTTTTCAAACGCGTGCGTTGCCACATCAATGGCATCCTGCTGCATCTCTTCGGACATGTCGACATTCTTTACCACGGCCTTTCTGGTTCCGTCACTCATGGTTCCGCAGGGACAGACAGAGAGGAGGAGCGAGTGGGAGTTAAATGCGAGGCGTCTCTTGCGTGATGCGATTCAAATTTTCCGATAGCTAGCGCCTGCCAGTAGCTTGGCCTCATTCCAGCGTTGATTGGTCCCTCACAGTAGTCTGGTTGCAGTGGGCTGGTCGCACGGACGCGGGCTTGAGGACAGGCTACTGTGACATGCCTCTGCACTCACCGCGGGACGTGCACGCGGGTGCTGCGGTCGTATATGTCGCGCCCCCGGACTCACATCCACCCACCGACCTCCATACCAAGTGTCCTAGTGGAGGCGAACCGAGCTTACTCGAACTCCCACAAGAAGCTTTGCGGCTGGAGTAATGCGTGATTCTATTCTGATTGCTCTCATCATTTCCTGGGCTGTCCTTTCAGGCCAGAGCGTTATTGAGTACCAACCGTAGCCATGACTGCTTGAAAATACCAAGGTATTAAGTCCACTAGTCTAGAAATACGGTCATCGCATAGGCCGATAACCAAGCTGGGTCTATGGTCAGTACGGCATTGTGTGATGGGAGGTGATAAATTATGCAATTTTACGTACGTCGAATACAATATCTTATCGGAGGTGGGTGTTCATTTTGCACAAGCTATTTAGGTCATTAGAAAAGTGGGCAAGGTACAAGTCTTGCCAAACAAGCATTTCTTTCAAAGATAATGGCATCAGAAGGCTTGATTTCAAGATAATCCACTCTATAACCCGTTACACACTTGCTGCTTAGATAACTCAATTATGCCTCTAACACCTTGTTTGTTCTGACTGCCGGTTTCGATCACTTGGATGGCCATATTGTCTTAGCCGGACTGGCTGGCCTCCAGGCCATGCTAGCAGCTCCGATCCCTCTGTTTACTGTATGCATATATGCATTCTGCCCTAGTATTGTGCCTTCGTTTGCCTTCAAGGAAGTCTCGGGACGCTGCATTGGTGGCACTGGAAAGCGAACCCGACCTTAATGGAATTTTGTCTCGATCTATATCACTGGCGACAAATTGTGGCGGTGCGAAGGTAGTGCATGTGCTACGGACTGGCTGGTCTCCGGGCCATGCCAGCAGCCCAAATCCTCTTTTTACAGAGTATACAATATGTATGTGCATACATGCACTTTCATCGAAAGTGATTGGACGATCTGCGGTGTGAAAAGACAAGCAAATAACTTGATGTTGGAGTCGCGCCAAAATTTTTACATCCATGAAGAAACAAATAAGTGTCACAGGGAATTAACAGCTGTTTAGAAAATCAGACACCCACTGAAAGAAATTCAATAATAGCTAACAGCAAAGTTGACTTAGAAGAAAACGTCATTTTTTAGCAGAATTGTAGACGTGTTAGCGGGACTTGTTTTAATCGACATCGATGGTGGGACTAGTTTTGGATGCTTTCACGCCGAAATGGCTCCTCCCGCCTCCACCGCTAAGAAGGCTGAGTCGAAATCTGTCGCTCAGCCAGCTTCAAAAAAGACTGTACGTCCATTCTTTGGTGTATCACTCTTTAGAAAGCGCTGGACTCCATCAACAGTCGTCTTGCTCTAGTTTTCAAAAGTGGTAAGGCTGCCATAGGATACCGACATACACTTCGCACTCTTCGACGCGGAGGTGCGAAGCTCATAATTATTGCAAGCAACACTCCTCCCCTAAGGTAAGTGGTATCAGGATTTCGGAGCACGTTGCTGAGATGAGATCCTGACCGTCATTTTTGGTGAACATGGTTGCACTCGCGTTAATTAGGCTGAATTTGGTTGACTTGTAGAAAAGCGGAGATAGAATATTATGCTATGTTGTCAAAGACTGGCGTACATCACTACAATGGCACTAACCATGACCTCGGAACCGCTTGCGGCAAATACTTCCGCGTAAGTACACTGGCCATCGAGGATCCTGGAGACTCGGATATCATCCGTTCCATGCCAAATGAGTCTTGAGGAGGTTGTTTGTTAATAAATACTGGTGAGCATGGAACCTGTTTTTTACCTTGCTAGGTGGGTTCACGACTCTCGTCCTGCACTCAAGTTGTGGTGCTGTTCACTCTGAGTGACTAACTTAGGAATATAGTGCTGGGATGCTTGTGGTCTCTGTCTTGGTTTCTGCTGCTGCGGTGCTTGGCCTGCATCTGGGTTGCAGCAGGTTTACGAAAGGGAGAAGAGGATTGAGGACGTGAAGTATTCTCCGCTAGGTCGGCACCCGTGTTGGCTTGTCTCACTTGCAGCTGTGGGCGGTCCTCGCTAAATCTGGTAGTCCTCCTGGTCGACACTGACTTCAAGGGCCGGCTGACGAGGTTCTCCTTCATGTGAATTTTTCACTATAAGCTTGGATCTAATAAGTCAGCTGGGTAGCTGACCCAGTGATCATTTTGAACCCTGAAGACGGCTTTTCTCGGATAACACCGGGATTCGAGCCTAGTTACACTGATTTCCGCAACGACAGAACGCCAACCCATTCATTCGCCTGCCCACCCCATAAACACGAAGAAGCAGTAGGACGAGTACAATGGGAAATCTAGATATACATTCCATTAGTCAGCTTGAGGGGAAGAAGGGCAGGAGAAAGGATGTAGGAAAGAGGGCGGAAGGACGAAAAGGAGGACGCAGGCAATACACGTAGCATTACCGCCGTTTCGAGTAGCGCATCTGCCTTCGGCGCTGGTAGAAGCTCGCAGTCGCGTTTGGAGCCGTCGGTGGTACTGCGCTAAAGGGATTCGGTGGCGTTCCTTCAGCTCCACTGAAGACAGGTGCTGGTTGTGTCTGACTGAAATTAAAGCCTCCTATGGGATTGGTCACAGCGGCACTGAAGTTGAAGCCCCCACTACCAGCACCGACGGTACCTCCAGGAGGGGCAGTGACAGCACCACTGCTTCCACCAAAGGTGAAGGGCTGAACGCTAGTCCCACTGAAAGGAGCGGGGTTCACCGTCCCTCCACCAAACGAGGGGGCTTGAAGTTTGGGCGCCGAAAGACCGTCGGTAAAAGAGTCTCCAGTGCGTTTTGTGTGGTCATTGGTGGAGAAGATGGAAGGCGAGCTTCTCGTTGATGATAGTGTGAGAGGAAAGCCAGGTGAAGTTGTGGTGACTGTAGTGGGAGCTGCAGTAGGCCGAGCACCGAACTGGAAGACACCAGTTCCTGGCTTTGGAGCAAATGGTGTGGAGGAAGAACCGGTGGCAGTTGCTCCACCAGAGGAAAAACTAAAGGCACCCAGGCCACTACCTCCCAGTGCCGAAGTGGCGGTGACAGTGCTGGTGAAGCTAAAGGAAACTGGAGTAGTAGTTGTGGCAGTTATGGTCATAGAGGGAGAAGTAAACGTAAAACAACCGCCAATGCTGGTGACCGCGGTTAAGTTTGACGAGTTCTGAAACCCAAATAGAGCTTTACCGAAGGGACCACCCGAACTACCCCCATTAGCGAGCTCAGATGTGTTGGTTTTGGGGGAGGGAAAGAGGGAAGTGCTTGTGGTTGTAGTAGTGGCAGCATTAGAAGGAGTGTTTTGCGCACTAGGAAACACAAATGAAGGAACCGCTGTGTTGCCATTGGAAAATGCAGATTTCATTGGGAACACGGAAGGAACAGAAGTAGTCGTGGTAGTAGCGGCACCAGTAGTAACAGCCGCCTTAAAATTGACAACGGGCGTGGTAGCTTCTCCTATTTTTGCATAAGCCGTCGTTGTTGGTTTCGCCGAGAAATCAAACAACGTTGGAGCCGTAGTGGCAGAAGTAGATAGCACGAAATTGAAAGCGGGCATCGACTTTGCCGGTGGCAATATGGATGGTGTTTTGGTGATAGCGGGAGCAGAAAAGACGGAACTGGTTTTAAAGGTATCTGGCTTGGCGGAGAAGTTACATGCAGACAAAGTTGGTGTCGACGGTGCTGTTGATAACATCGTTCCCATCGTCGTGTTGATTGACGCCGGCTTCGCTGAGAAGTTGAACATCGAGCTTGTTACCGAAGTGGATGGGGCAGTAGTAGGCGCGGTGTTCCCGAATCTGAAACCCAATTGAACTGCAGCCGCAGTTGAAGATGTGGACGAAGCAGCGGCGTTATCTGTGGAGGTCATAGCCGGAGAAAAGAAGGTCCCACCACTGGTAGTGGCGGCAGCAGAAACTGTTGTGGTATTTGTAGCGGTGGTGAGAGTAGCGGGGAAGTTGAAGAGAGGCGCAGACGAGGGAGCCAAGTTGTCTTTCCCGGAGCTAGCTAAAGACGACAGACTACTGGACGTAGTAACTAAAGGTATGAAAGAAGTCGTCGTCGCGACCACAGGCATGGATGGTTTTGAAATGGTGAAATCAAAATTCGGCATAGAAGACGCTGTAGCGATACCCCCAGAGGCAGTGGATTTCGCCAAGGTGAAAGCAAAGCTCGACGTGGAGGATGTAACAACAACGCTGGATGCGGAAGAGGCGGAGCTAGCAGATGAGAAAATTGTCCCACCAAAGCTTGTTTGTCCAAAAGAAGGGGTAGATTTAGCAACTGGAAGCGTGGAGGGAAGAGCAGTGGTCGAGGTGTTGGTGGAAGACCTCTGATCAACAGATTTCTGAGAAGTTGATTCCATGGAAAAGGTGAAGCTCGGAGCAACAGAAGTTGAGACGGGAGCTGAAGTGGTTGAGGCTGTGATTTCCGTAGAAACGGTCGATTTAATTCCAAAAACAAACGGCAGATTCATCATACTAGCAGAGGTGACGGCAGTAGTTGTAGTGGTGGAATCCTGTTCGCCAACATGCGATGATTTTCCCAGCAAGGGCAGAGCGGGTGCAAACGAACAAGTTGTAGCAACCACTGATTCCGTTGTTGAAACAACAGCGGTAATAAGAGCAGTTCCAGATGAAACTGCCACTGGTTCCGTTACTTTTGATGATGGCAGAGTCACGGACGACATAGCCACTGAAGATGCTGTAGGTGGCAACAGAGGCGTAGAGGAAGATGTGATGTCTGGATGATTAGACGTGGTTGTATTAGCGCCTAAGAGCAACACAGAAGGATAATTAAAAGAAAACAGAGGAATAACACGCTTGCAAGGTTAGTGAAATCTATCGTCTTACCAATTGGACTAGCTGTCACCGGTGACAACGAATTATCAGTAAGATCAACTACAGCCTTCTCGGTAAGTTCAGCAAACATTCGACGAATTTTGGCGTGACGCGCCTCCAGTGAGTCGGATTGGGTCAGCACACCAGCCGGTGATGCGACGAACCGCCTACTCAAAGCGTTGGCTCGAGCCCTCGCCTCCAAGCCCGCAATGAACCGCGTTACTGATGTGGAGCGGTTCGAACTGGCTGGACGCCTTCGTTGATGTGACAACGGCAAGGACTCGCTTGTGCTCGTGGCGCTGTCTACCTGGAATACAGTTTGAGTCTCACAGTCACGTGTGGCGCGTCTTTTGGCGGCTGGAGCGAGTGAAAAGGGCAATAAATTTTCGTCGATAATCGAAATGACACTCTGCGTTGGAGTTGGCCTTTTTCTTGCTACGTCTTCTCCCTCCTTCTCTTCCTCCTCCAGCCGTCGGCGCTTCAATCCGAAAGCAATGGCCTCCAGCGCAGCCGAAGGAAGGCGAGATACTTGATCGGGAAGTTTCGAAGAGCTAGGACGTGACGTAGGTGTAGATGGCTTCAGCTTGGGCCGTGAAATAACTTCTGCGTCCTGGGGCAGCATCGGTACTGATCTGGCTAACAGGGGACTGCTGTTATTCTCCTCCGTGCTGCGGTAACGCTTTAATGAGACATGTTCAGAATCGAGTTCATCCTCAACGAGAGCCTCATTAGGGTATTTTTTGCGCTTTGACTCAAGCACTCGAAGTGCGCGTTCTATCATAGAAGAATTGGAATGGTTTAAAAACTCGATGGCATTTCGAGGGCGTAAGGAGCTAGGCTGTGGCGACTGCGGCAGTCGGTGACGGACTGGTGAGTAGAAGTTGAAAAGTAAGGGAGGCGGATCTTTGCGACTGGGGGCGTTTCGCCGAAAGGGACACGAGGACGAGCTAGGACTGGGGGTGCTGATATTCCTCGAGCCCGGGGAAGAAAACAGGCGAGAGAAGTACAGCGGACTGTTGTCCGTCTTTCGAGGAGTGTTACTTGAAGAAGTCTCGATGAATCTACTACTGCTTCCAGTAGGGGTGGATGTATTATTTCGAGAAAAGGGGAACATTCTATAACAAAAAAATAAACCATAATGTTGATTGCATGCGAAGGCAAGGATCTAATAAAATACATTTAAATAAATCACTTGAGCTGCCCGTCAATTAGCCAAAGTTCATTGGAGGAATGCATAACCAAGATTGGAAAATAACATGAGGCGATGGCGACCAGACACATGGCAGATAGTGGAACTTTTCTCCGATGATTTAATGCAAAAACTAACAAAGCCAATATCAATGTGTGCGAAAGTACACAGAGAATGATCTGCAGAACAAACAAAATGTACATTCACAGAGCTTTGGAAATAAGAGCACCACACCAATGGCACAAATAACATGCTGCCCGCATAAAGTAACGCATTACGAAGAAGACAATGACTGTTACGGAACCGGAGAAAATATTCGAGAAACTTTAAAGGAAAACTACACGCTTCGAAGAAGAAGGAAGTTAGAAAAAGGAACTGGGATGCACGCCTAAAATAATGACATCTGCAATAAAAATAGTAGCGAAAATTCAAACGCTTCTTCTCATTGACGAAATATGATTTTAAAGGTCAACGAATCTTGGCAGAATTTCTGCCTATAAAAGGTTCACCACAAGTTTTCCACCGCCTGAAATGAGCAGGGCCAACAAACCTCAAATAAACACGATGACTTCGCTATACCTACGAAAGGTATTTAGACCAGGGGTTACTGATTTGTTGGATAAGACATGGCAGTAGCATCAATAGAACTGCGGACATTGACACATGCTAGCATTAAATGTTAAAATCAGTGCATGTTAAAAGCGAAACTGTAGGCTGATAATAAATTAGTTTCGTAAATGGCTAGAGATATGATTAATCGGTGCATATGTGTTAATAAGTTGATGACCTAAGATATAATGCATTAAAATCTGTAACAAAAGAGAATTTAAAAACGTATTTATTATTAGTTAAACGATTGTGGCTTTCTAAAGACGTTTGATAAATTAAGCTACTAAATGAAAAGCTATGCTCAAAAATGTGATTGAGTTGCTTGTGTTTCATTACTGAGTTTGACGCTGTTTGTAGCGTCCCGAGACTTCCCTTAAGGTAAAAGGAGGCATAGTACCAGTGCAGAACATATATTCTGGAGCCAGAGGGCTTGGGGGCCGTTGGCACCGCCCGGGGGCCGACCAACCGGCTAGAACAAGATGGCCACCCAAGTGACCGAAACCAGCAGTTCGAACAAACAAAGCCATTGCCCATTGTGTCTTCGACCAATGGGCATGGCTCCTGTCTACACCACTCATCATCCCGAGACCTACTTGAAGACGATTAAAGGCAGAATACTTGAACGTAGTATCTATATATTCATCCGTCGGCAACTACTATGACCCATCTTTTATGTGAAATCGCTAAAACAGGAATGACAGCAGGAATGAGCAAATTATCTTTTAATTACCTGCATAAAGATGTCAAAAATTCATTCGTAATGCTACCCCGGCTTCTCTGCTAGCTAGATAAATTTCACATGGTTATAAAAAACCTCTTAAAAGTGAAAACAGCGCAGCAGGGATGGACAGACGCAGAATTTTTATACAAGAAATTGCGTGGTACCTGTTTTGTGTTAGATGAAAAACACACGTAATCGTTCGCCGAGGTTTTTGTCCCTGATTCAAATTTTCAAAATGGCCAAAACTCTACTTCCAGTTAAATTATTAGGAATGATCGCCGCTGTATCGTGTCTTTTTCTGTCACATTAGGTCACTGTTTGCCGCCGACGCGAAAAGCTGATCGCAGAAGAGCACTAAACCAAGAGAAATTATTGAGATATGCGTTTGCTTTTTGTTTAATTCGGCTGTTAAAAGGACTAACTTTGCTCCAAACGCTGTAGCTGCGTAAGGTGAGCTGGGCTTTAGGCCATGCCAACAACCCTAGATTCTCCTGTGTGATAATATACGCATTCTGGCCAAGCTTTTTTCCTTTTTTTCATCGTCATGAAGGCCTCGGAGCGCTACACCACACAACAGCAAGGTATTATCAGAAGCATTTCTGAAAAAAATTATTGCGTTTATAAAAATCACCCATTCTAAACAGTGCATAAGTAAATTAACTTACTAATACCTGCATTAAAACTATTTGTTGTCAATCCTTAATTTAAATATGGTCTGTTAATTAAGTAGAACAGTGCAAAACACTTCAAAATTTTAAGCGATTTTCCGGTAAATGATAAACGTTGCATTGCACTTTCTAAACTGGGCATTGACAAACAACCTCAGATTGTTTAATGCATGCAATTTCTATTTACGTAAGTCAGGCGGTCCTCGTGCGGGGAACCACTAGGCTCTTCTGCAAGGAAGAAATGTTGGCCCTACTATTTCTTCTATTTTATCAATGTGAAGCTAATTTAAAATGTTACGGCTGTGAATACCTGAACTGGCAGTACGAGAGCGCCCTTTGGCCCTGCGATCAAGGTCCCGAGCTCTGGAAAACCCTTTCAAATTGTACCTCATGCGTGAAACAAAGTGAAGTTCAGAAAAGCGACTTTATGAAACCCCGCTGGGGTCAGGAAGCAACGATTCTAAGAACGACGTCAAGGTACTGTACCACACAATTCCCTCCAAAATACCCTGATCAATGCATATTTTTTTACGGCAGTGAGTCCCTCATTGAACAGTGCTTCTGTTCCACAGATTACTGCAATTTCACAGTGAACCACAAGTTTAACTTTCCATTATTATTTTGTATTTTATGCATTTTGAAATTAGGAAGATGGACTTACTACAGTTTGTGATACTAAAAATGCTACATAACTAACTCGGAATTTAAATAATGGGAATGGAATACATAGCCCGACCAACCAAAAGCGAATGACAGGTCCCATAATAATGTAGAAAAAGACATCAATGCACGATGGAAATTTAAAACTGGGGGTGAAAAGGTAAGGACGATGGGAGGTGTGAGTGTCTTTTTGTTAACAGTGAAGAGGCAGGGAAAGTAAATCTGAATATCAAAGGATGTGCAATTTTTCCTTGCACATTAATGAAGGGCAATAGTGAGGGAAATTCGTGAACAACGAACACGCATGTTTTCGAAGCTTTGAACTACGACCATTTATCCCAGTCACTACCCTGTAGAAGGAAGGCATTATAACGTTATCAGAGGGCGAGGGAGAAAGTTTTACGCACTTACGGCCTCTGACTTATCATCCTCTCCAGTTCCCAACTCCGCCCTTAGTTTTGCTGCCTCTTCTTGAAGGCATTCTACCGAGAGTTTTATCTCATCTTCCTCCTCCCTTTCTTCAACATCTAGCATGTTTCAAATTTCAGTGAGATAAAATTAGAATCATAAAAGAGGGTAAGGATGTTAAAGGTAATTACCTCGCGGACCACCTACTGCAGATTTGAGAGATATCCGTTGCGTTGCGTCTTCGTCATCATCATCATCCCCATCATTCGTCTCCACTGCTTCCTCCGTCGTTACCATGACAACGCTGCTAGCGGGGCTAGAGAACTCTGTACCGGGATTCTTAGGTGGCTGAGCCTCAACCAAAGAATTTGCCTGAGAGATGCAAGAGGAAAGTCCCAATTATTATTCACTCTTAAAGTAACAAACTCAACCAATTGTTCCAAGTGGAAGTGAGAACTTGGCACTGCAATTCTCTTTCACATGCTTAGGAAATTACGGAATTCGTAAATTTCAAACAAGATTTCCTTGTTTTATCGCTCACGCTATGAAGGGGCATCCCGGTTACACACAAATATTGCGGCTTCATCTTCGAATTAAAAAATGAAATGCGAAAATCTCTAAAACTCTCGAGTCTACTTCATGCATGAAGTGCTCAAAGTTCCACAACTGCTTAACCAGGCAATCGATGCCTCAGACGCTTCGAGTTTGCCATTACAGCACATTGTGAATGTGAAAGTCACCACGCATGGGATTTTAGGTAACGCTTTGACCTGTCTTTTCTACAAATTGTTCGCGAAACCTCAAACAAACAAAAAAAACCGTGCATACATTTGAATCGCAGCGCAAAATCACGGAAAGCCCGAAGTAATAGCAAACAAACAAATCGCTTGACTTCTACACAAGCAAGGGGACTCTGAGTGGGGGAGGCAATTTCAGCCAGTCACGTGCAGGACCTGAGCTGAGTAAGTTGATGCAAAAATTCCAAAGAGCTAATTAAAATAGTTTAGCAGTAAAAATGACAAATATTGGGATTAATAACTTATTACCAACAAGAGATATTTCAGCAAATGCCTCCTTTTTGGCATATATTGCCCCTAGAAGCAAAGAGTACAGCTTTAACCACCTCTGATTTTACTCTACCTTCATTTTGTAATCGTCTGCTGACTGTCTTCCATGTCCATTAGGCGTGTTAAACGCTGAAAAAGGTGATAGCTACCATTTGAATAAACCTCATCAGAGGAACAAGGAGGTTGAGGTTAGGCAGTGGGCGACTTTTAAAACGCATTGTTGGGATAGGTCACTCTTACTAATTCAGTAATTATGTCTGTTTCTAGAGGAAACTTCACATCTTCGAGGCATTCAACGGCAAAATCAAACACATCAAATGACTGGGTTTACAGTCCACCACACACTTTCAAAGCACATTTCTTTGGAGATGAAGTGATGCGAACCTCGGCAATGCGGGGTGGCAAGTGGATAGTTTGGGGATAACCGATTAATGTCCGTTTAGTTGGCGGAAGTTTGAGCAAGAAAGCCATTTCTCAGCATAAATCGGTTAGTATATAATGCATGTGCACAGAGTGAATAAGACCAGTTGAAAGTCTTCGAAGCTAATCGCAAATATGCGACAAATATTTCTGCATCGTCAAAAACAGTCTCTTTGAATGTGACGGATATTTCCTTGAGTAATTCATCAACTGATTCAAGTTGTTTCAATAAATCCCAGCCAGTGCTCTCGGTTACCTCACACTGCACCTTCTCCAAATAACAAGTTTTATGAGAAGCTCAACTGTGGAACAGAGGTAAACTTCTTTAGTAAATCAGAGGAAATCGAATCATGCCAGGTTCAGGTGACACTGAAAGCGTGAGGGCATAAAATAACAACGGAGTAGCATTGACAACTGACTTGGCTGTGGACCATCAGAAGAATTTCTTAAAATTCGTTCCAAACAGCTAAAATAGCTTTGGAAAATAAATGGCGATTTTATAGCTCATTAAAAAGACAGGCGGATAGCACTGCGGGATTATGAGAAGACTAATACAAACAAAACCCACCATAGTGTCGGGCAGTTTGATTTCTTCATTCGACTTCACCGCATCTGAAGTCACTATCGACAAACCTTCTATCTCTTCAGCCTCTTCTTCAATTTCTAGATCTTGAAAAAGGCAAGAAGTACAATGGATAAGGCTCGCAACCGGAACGGCGACCGTTTTAATTATGCATGCGGCAGACAAACTCATCCCTTAGTGAACAATAATCCGGATTCCGGTAACTGAAAACACAGGATCAAAAGATCGCTCAAGTGGTTGGCCACTATTGTTTTTTTTGTCAAGGTACAACTAAAGGACACGATACCTCCTCCCTCCGCGTGATGGATTGATGCATTTATTGTGTCCATCACTATTCTTGAGAGGGCATGTGTTGGTTATAAAGCACCATCCTCGCTATAGTTAATCTGTAATAGATAGCATTCTTCGTATGGTGCCAATCCATTCTCTCACCAATTAGTTGTTTAGATTCTCCCGATAATTAAAATTACAGAAAGAGTCGCAGATACCGAAAAAGATAGGCAAAGTTAGGAACATGAAAAACGACGGATGAAAGAAGTTCGGTTAGTGCAATTTTACTTGCTAAACATGATCGATTCAATAATCCGGACTCCTCAATTATCATATCAATGACGACCTCGAGGAACTGGCACTTTACGGTCTCCCATGGCTCGGCTATCAAAATGCGTCTCTAATTCACCAAGGCTACGACTCACCAGGCCATGCTTCCACTTCACCCGTCTCCTTTGATGTCATCGCTGCAAGGGAAGCCGCATTGATTTGCGCAAGACGAGTACGCCTCAGGTCGAGGACATCAAAACACCAAACACGGTAGTAGTAGCGGGACCAGAAGTCAGTCTCGCTCAAACTGCCACCATCACTCCTGCCAGGATCGGCTCCTCCGCCGTCAGGATCGACGAGTCGGATAAGGTGGTTGCGAACAATGGGGTTGGCCTCCAATACCTGTGATGGAGGAGGGTAAGTAATGGTAGTGGCTGGAACAGTGGCGGGGAGGGTGCCACCCTCGTAAACAGGAATGTCGGGACGGGGACAGCAGGTGTTCTCGTCGAAAAAGTTGCTCCGCCATTCAAGGTAGGACAGCACGTCCTTTTGGCTGGATGGCAGCTGCTCGTAAGTGGCTGGGTCTGCGCGGATCACTTCGATACAGGCCTGTGAGAGCCAAAAAGTGATTAGAAGTAACTGGAGAATAAATGGTTAATGATTTGGTAAAAGGCACATAAAATGGATGGATTTAGACTTCAGAACATGTAAAAGGAACGCTGAAGGGTGTCTTCAACCCTGGAGAGGGTTTCAATTTTAATCACCTAAAAATTTTCAATATCGTTTCCAATTCTCAAGCATTCTAGAGCGTCCCAAAGATCGGGTGCCCGACCAGTTTCCCTGGTTGACCAACACTACTTACAGACAGAGCTAAAAAGTCCTATTAATTGATAAAATGGCAAGGCCCAACAAAATACCGTACGCATGTATAATGCAACTCGTCTATGCCTTCAGCAGACCGCCAATGGTCACATACGCACAAGTCATACCCAACTTATTCACACCATTCAAGAAATGAAAAAATCCACTTGGAGGCCTTTGGCTCCTGATTAACTCTAGCTTGAACCTCAACAGGACTCAAGATCAGGCACCTAAACGCAGATCTACAAGCTGCTAATTTTAGTTATTTGTGCCCGTAAGGCCAAAAAAAAATAAGAAAAATGACCTACAGATTGGCATGATGAAATAACTTTTAAAGGGAAAGGAGCTGAGTAAATACAAAGTGATTTGTGAGTCTTCAAAAGAGGATTGCTTTCATGGCCTACGCCAAAAAAGTAAGCAGGTCGCCTATCAATAAAAAAGGCGCCTCATAAAAATAACTTCTTACAAAGGATGTAGGTGCAGTCCAAAGTAATCTAAAAAAATTCATTGAAAGCAAAAAAGAGTGTTTCACATAAGGGATAATCAGAGGGCCATTCAAAACTAATAAGGCGTCCTCTTCGTAAGTACAACCGCTCCAATTTTTCATTAGCATAAATTTGACAAAAGAGCTCCCTCTCAGGTAATTCCTCCTAGATGAAGCAATGAAACATAAAAAGCCAATGAGTGGAGGTAGAAGACATATTATACATCAAAAAGCACCACTTGGACAAAATTCCGAGCGTGATTTACACACGGTACGATGCCAAAATCGATAAAAAATTAAAATTTTGTAAATTTTCAAGCAAAATGAATTCAGAAAATTGTATATGAATTTGAAAAGTGCGTCGAGAAGCAAAAATTTTAAAATAAAGCAGATGATTCGATAAAGCTTTAAAACAAAAGTAAAAATCAATGCAAAAGATGAGCCATTTGCAGAGTTCGAGGTGACTATAAAAATTATGCAAGAATAGCACGACTGAACAATGTAAGGATTTTAGGCACACAAACCAATCTCATCCTCTTTTCCGTAGGCAAAATCCGAGCAGTCATTTTGCCACTCGTCGGAGTCGTGCTCGTGGACACATGTCGTGCCAGTCATGTGTATCGACTTCTGACAGTCGCGACCGTTCAATCTCTGCACGGTTCGCCATTCTTCTGCCACCTAACCCTTTCCAGCACTGTGCTTGCCCAAAACGGCAACAGAATAGCCACGAGGAAAGAGGTTCAAGACAACGGCTTTGGTGGGACAGAAAGTGAGCAAACCAAGGTGTGCCGCCACGGTCACATCATTGTGCACGTGGTGTTTGGAAGAGGCACCGACGATGATTCCTGCACATCGTGAGGAGGCAGGAGGCATTGCAGCCAATCTCATGGTGAAGTGCCTGCTTTCACAGTAGCAAAAGAAGGACGCCTGATACGCGCACTGATACGCCAATCCAATTATGCCGCATCACAGCTCCACTGCGACACGCGGACAGTCCCAACTTTGATGTCACTTTTGCCTAGTAATGGCCGAATGTGTCACTGAACACACAATAAACTCCAACTTTTGAATCATCCCACTTGCCGCCCTTATGCCCATTTCTGCCACCACTCCTCAACTCACAATCCGAAGAGTCTCCGAACACCCGCGATATTGAACTACCTAGTCGTAAATCCCCATCTGAATGACTGGATTTCATCTAACTGCGCTGTTATCCAGTGCCCAAACACGTCCTCTGCCGTTTCTCTCACAGTGGATTGCGCTGCTGAAGAGCTGCAAATCACGCAACATTCGCCTGCCAACTGACGAGGCAGTTGTCGCCGTTGGTCGCTTGATCCCGATTTCCAACCCACAGTGTCTCCTCACAGCCGCGGACGCGCACCACGTCAGTGCCATCCGACGGCACGATTGATGCTACTTGAAGCATTTCAGTGGTCCCAAGACGTATGCAATGCTGCAAACTACCGCCTCAACTGTTATTACCATCGCAAACTAGAATTTCTTCCCCTCTGATTGGCCTCACTATTAGCAGCCTTCTCGCAATATGATTGGCGGAGAGAACAGACCCAAAACAATCAACCAAGTGTCTTACTGGTGAACTGACCTTAACCAAGTGCTCGAATGAAGTCGAACGATAAACAGCCCACGGATGGGGTGGTGGTACAGCCTCTCCTGTCACCTCACCTCAAAGCATAGCGACGCATCCCCTTGTTTAAGACCATGGCAGTAGGCGACATTTCAAGTGGCGCTCCTTGTGCATTCGGTGAGAGACAGACATCCGACAGTGTGAGAGGAATAGCCTCCTGTTACCACATTTGTCCAGCTTAAAAGTCGACAATCCCTCCTACTGTCGCATCCATAATGCCTCCTCTCTCCTGCGGGGCAATACGTCACTGCCCGCAAAAAGGAACTCATTTACTTTCACCTGTCCCATTCACCCACCACACCTCATCCATCAAACAACAAACGCCAAACAGACATCTACTTGCGCAGCATGCGTGCATCCTCAGATGCTGCCTCTTCCACCGACAGGAAAGCTCTTCTTCAACAAATGCAAGTGTTGGAGCAAGTCATCAAGTCCCACATCACAAGCAACCAAAACCGGATAAGCGCTACGCCGTGGTCGGACTGTGAGGCACTTGAGAATGGCACGGTGACAGCTGAGATGATGGACAATTGTATAATCCTCCAGTCGTGGCCTTAGTCTCAGTTCCGGTCTGTACATGAAAACCCAATAGCTGCCATGCTTGCGTGACAAATAATGATGCAAGTACAGCACTCGTGGATATGCCTTCCCCTCCACTAAGACGTGCCGAAAAGCCATCTTGTGGTGAAATCAGGCTGGCATGCTGCCTGGACACAAATGCCCACCTTTGGATCTGAAAACTGATAACTTATCACGTCCTCAATGCTCTCTTGCGATGGCACGATACCAAAACACGAAGAATAGTTTCTACAAGTACAACCCAACACTAAATTGGGTTAAAAAAATCACACAAAAATAAACTATTGAAGCACTAGGCATAGACAAACACGCCATTAAACGATAACATTGCACGTGAATGTGTGATCGCAAGTGCTATGAAAAGCCACCCTCCACTAAATACCCACGTTTCGCTCTTAGCCAACCGAGGTGGAAACTGATAAGAACCGCCTTCGCCTCCTTCTGGCCTGCGTGCATCAAAAGTACGTTTCTATTACCCCTTTAGGTCGCATTGTGAGTCTTACCTAAGTCAAGCCTCGAAAGTTCCTTCCACAACCAAAACTGTGTGTGTGTGCGCGTGTTTGTTTGTGTGTCGAAAAAGGGTCGCAGACCTCACGGTACTTCCAGTCTTACTTATCGTCGGTTAGAACGCCTCGTTGACGTCCCGGAGGCGTGAGGATAACGGTGGACTGCACGTCCCCAAGCAGAGAAGCAAAATTAACATTGTGAGAGTGAAACTCAGATTTCCAGAGTAGAGAGCAGATATAAGAAGCAACTCCATGCAGTGGGATGGAAATTAGTTGCAATTGCATTACGCCAGCCCACTCAACATAACTTCCACAAAGCATTGAGCCAGTCTCACGCCGCCCGCGGTGCTACTTAGGCACCACTTTGGGCAAATGCTTCGTATGAATAGCAGCTAGCCCCCAACCATACCTTCCAAAGAAATACTTCCAACCCGATTTACGAGGAGACGAGGTGGGCGATAAAAGCACCCACATTTTCAGGATGCATCCTCGCCAATGAATTCGAAGGCCATCGTAACACCGCCATTCTCGTCTCATGATCTATTTCAAAGCACTTGATTGCCACTGCAATGACCGAAGCCGGCACCACGTAACCGAACGAGAGTTGCCCCAAGCACTCATACGGCATCATAATGAAGTCCCTTACGTCCACTAATGCTCCCACAAGCAACCCAAACACCACACATCCACATCTAAAAGAACATACTGATAATGAAAGTAAAGTTACACTTCATAGCTATCATTTGATGACATCAAGCCGAAACATGTCCCTCAAGCTACACATTCTAGCAACGATGTGTTCCATGCAGTTTAAAAGACTTTCGAGTAATACGTGAATAAGCGGTGAGCAAATCCAATTCATAAGCACAACGGTACGCATTTTACTGTCCACGTGGTACACCAAACCGACGCTGAAGGAAGGAATCGGCTGTGACCAGTTCTCCGCCAATGCTCACTTCCGAAGGCATACCGAAATTACACAGGGATTTTTGCCGCTGCTAACATCTCAAGCACCGTACGATAACCATACCGGGACGTAAAGGGCCCAATAACACCCCTACCCCTAGATGCAGCTCCAACGATACAGGGAGAAAAGGAGCCAACTCACGTCACGATTGTCTCCAGAAGTTCCAGTGTCGCAGCCACTGAAGGAGAAGTTAAACGATCCCCCGGTAAGTTCGCAGATGCCCTTCTCCAAGGCACTCACGAAGCCCGAGAACGACGACTTGACGCTCGAAAAGTGCGCACCTAGATCCCCACCGTCGTCGACTGACCATGTAAGAAAAAAGGAGTAGCGGTAAGTCCACACCGATGAGCCAAAATGTCAATCATTTTCTTCACCTACAACTGCACAGAAAGGAGCTTGATTGCTTTTCAAAAGTTGAAATTTATTTGTAAGCACTCGAATGGTGGTAAGAGAAAATTTACAATAAACCACCCCAGTTTCGTAAATCCACAGTATCAGGAGTGCGAAATTGTAAGCAAAAACGCCAACAACTCATGCAATTTTCGTCGTTTGCAGCAAACGCCTTTCGCAAACCAACTCAGCACGACAGTCATTGCGCAATAATGCTTCGCAAACTATGCCAAATCACAGATATTCGTTAAAAGCACAGACACCGCATTCCCATCGGCTCACAAGGCAAATTTACAAAACTTGCACAGATACGCAAAAACATTGCATTACATTACATACATAAAAACACGACGACCTAATGAGACCGGTTGGACACATCAAACGCTCATCCTCATGACAAATAATGTGCAAATTCAGTGGCGAAAATGAGTTGACAGATCTACTAAGTAGCTCATTTCAGAAGGCTCATTAACCATCAAAACTGCTATGCCAATCATGGGGCTCAGGCAAACTCCTACACCCTGCATCACTAGTTTTCTGCAAACAAAACGACTATGCCAATGACACAGAAACACCCCCCATTCGTGACATTCGAAGACATCCAGGCAAAGTAGAGGCGAAAAGGTCACTCTTCACTACACACAAACTAACCTTTTGTCTCTCCTACGTGGTGACAAGTCTTGCCTCAACTTATTCCCTACGAAGTGGCCTCCCCGACCAACTCATCTTTGATACCAGAGAGGAAGAATTCCAACTAAACACCATCCCCATCAAGTGCAGCAAAGAGGTCCTGCATTAACCAACCAGCCGCCTATCAAAACTGAACCAAACAGAATGTGCACCACCTGAACGCTCCCCTCGCAGCGACCGCAAATACGTCCTGAAGATAGGTGCTCGTAATTGCGCTAGTTGTCCACGCCAACAGCATCAAGTCGTCTAAGTACATCGCACGAGACTTCTCACATGTAGCCAACAGCCGAAAGAAGACCGAGCATGCTTACATCTCCACTGCCTGCAGACACCACGATGAGGACAGCAGCCGCACTCCCACAATAGGCACAACAGACCACCAAACTGACTGACTGACTGACCGATTGACTGACACACCAGCAAGTGCACCAGTTCTGCAGCATGGGAGCCCTGGCGTCGGTTTAACATCACGTGAATTGAGTGGACGAATGAATGCTCGACAAATGAGGCCCAAATAACCTCTCAAAACCAATACACCATGGTCTTTGATGCTTGTCTGCGGTGACTCAACAAATTAAGCATCCACATCATCCACCTTAGTGGTCGACTTCAGAAAGCTAAACCAGTGTATCAACGCACCTGGTCAAACGCCCATTCACGAGAAAGAAAACGCCGCACTTCTCCCTCAGTGTGACAAGCAATCACCTACACTTTGGGTTTACCAAACACGCACCAAATACAAGAAGCAGAGTGGCAGTGAATGATGGATTTCAAATGCCCACTCAAAAGAACTACGCACACAAACCACTTTCCATAATTGCTTCCACAAATACGACAATAGGGTTCACCCACCCACCGCGATCCATCTGCCGTCCAACTTTGAGGCCTGGTCAATGTTGCTCTGACCCCACATCAAAGAACGTTTTACTCATCAAACCATGCCATCTCAATCTCACATTGGTGTTCCACCAGCGACAAGTCAATGTCAAGACTGATCACACCACCTCCTACCTCCTCACGATGTGCAGCAATCATCCTCGGTGCCTCTTCCAAATACCATGTGCACTATAATGCCACCGTGGCGGCACACCTCGGTTTGCTCACTTTCTGTCCCACCAAAGCCATTGTCTTGAACCTCTCTCCTCGTGGCTATTCTGCCGTTTCTGGCAAGCACAGTGCTCCGAAGGGTTGGGTGGCAGAAGAATGACGAACCGTACCGAGATTGAACAGTCACCACTGTCAAAAGCCGATACGCATGCCTGACATGTCATATGTCTACGAGCACGCCCTCGACGAGTGACAAAAGGACCGCTCGGATTTCGCATGTGGAAAAGAGCATGACAACAAACTGCCCCATGGACAGCTACGTATCCACGCGATCCATTGACCACATAGTAGCACCCAGTGGTGAATGGCACTACTTCCCATACCACACAGAGGACTTTACTTCGGGGAATGAGGGTAGTAAATTACACCGCACTAGAGTGCCAACACATTATAACGCCCTCAAATAGTAAAAAACTACTCAGATGATTTACAATCGAACACAACTATCAAAGTGCACATTTACCGTTTGAGGCGACCGGACCAGATGGAGGTGGCTCAGCTCTAGCACCCTCCTGCTGAAGAGTGTGGATAACGTCAGAGAACTGGCGGAGGACAGAAGTGGCGGTTCCCTTGGCAGCAGTCAGGGTATCGCTCGCTGCCACCGTCTGAGCTACTTCAACAACGTCACGCTTTATGTGACTCCACACATCAGCTGACTGCGAAAACGTTGATTTCAGCCACCCAAAGTAGTCGGTTTGGAGTGAACCTGCCTCACGTGGCTTAGAGTCGGCTTCAAGGGGAGCAGCCGATTGTCCTCTCGAATCCATTAACTGTAAGGAGTTGGGTGACCACCTCTTAAAACGTCAGCAACAAATCACAACGCGGTCCACACAAACCAAGGGAACACAGGAAGCAACGCAAAAAACCAGTGATTCATGGGCAACCTCATAAGCTACATGTCAACAGGGAAATTTCCCTAGCTGTGATTCGACGCAATCAACTGACCAATTCAAGAGGCAGTGAAAAGGAGCGCGTCTGCGGAACATTAAACCAGCTGTCCTACTTACTTCGAGGAAGAATTGAGCAAGGATACCTACCAGCAGATTTGGTAAAGCTCACTCAATACGACAACGCCGACCAAAGCCTCCCACGTTCACATCTGGCGGTGCTGCCACAGTGCACACGAATCACCAACAATTTTTCCAATGCGCGTGTTCAATCCGCTTCACCTCAGCACATGACTATGTGCTCCGTTTTGCATTGGCAGAAGCAGGATCGGCCAGACTAATCAACCAGTTAGACTTTCGCGCCCGTTTTCGTTTAAATACTACCGAAGTTCGAAAATACAACAACTTGAGCGCACTAGTAGAGGAGACTTTCATCGCTTCAGCAGCTAACGCTTGGGCACGCGTAACCTATTTCGCAGTTTAAAAATGGAAAGTTAGTCGAGAGTCCTCGCCGTGATCTTGACAGTGTGTCGCTTCGATAGCAACACAATAACACACTTCTCGACTGAGGATGGGTTCCGGGTGACATTTCCTCTCTTAGGGTTACTTAATGTCAGCAGTATGGAGCACTTTTTCTGATCCACTTTTGAAGGTCGTTTGGGAGATCGTGGCAAAATAAGTACCTCGGGTGCTGACTGCCAGCACACTCGCCATGCCGGTTGATTCCAAGGTAAACGAGAGCCTTAAAGCGAAGGAGGACTTCATTCGGAGTGCTTTCACCTTCAAGGAGTGCACCAAGTTTGTTGCCAGCACAAGTTTTGGTGCTTCTACTCCGTAAGTCACAGTCAGTTAATTTTATCGTTGTGAGGCGTTGTGGCTGCGGTGAGGTGGAGAACAACCATTACTCCGATGACGCGTCCGCAACACCAGGTCGCAGATGGTCGGAGGACGTCATAAGGACGATTGGCCCCACAAATGCATTCGGGGTTGTCAGGTTCTTCTCAGGAGCCCACGATTTACACAAATGCGCTGAGGTATGGTGCACTCATACAGAATTAGGGCTAATCTCCTTAGTTTGTGCGCTTATCCGATGACGACGATCCTCCCAATGTTATCGAACTGATGGGCAGGTACTGGGGTCTGTTGGAAAATGAGCCCCCTCTACTTTGTATCTCTGTCATCGGTGGAGTGGATGTGTTTTCCCTGGAGGGGAAGAAAAGAGACTTGTTTTGTGAGGTAATTGCTGGACTACAATGAGGTTGACATGCTTCAAGGGTTTGGTTCGGGCTGTATTTGCCACAAATGCTTGGATACTTACTCACGGCCTTAATTTTGGAGTTGTCAATGTTGTTAGCGACGCCATTTCCAGAGCAGAGTCCTACCATCTTCGAAGTAAGAAGTCTGGCAGAATTCATTGCATTGGCGTGGCTCCTTGGGGCTTTGTCAAGCACCACGACAAACTTGTCAGTCTTTCGGTAAGGCCGTGTCACCTTATGTAGATTAACATCTTCTGCAGCAGCCGCGGGCACATTACTTGAAGTATTGCATCGGTAATGCGAAGCGGCAAGATGAGGCTGCTTCCTTGGACAAAAACCACACTCATTACATACTCGTTGACGACGGCTTCCGCAATAGCTCTCGGTGCAATGGAGCGCGGCGATTTCGCAAGGAACTGGAAGGCCTGATAGCAACTCCAAGAAGAGGTAATGTCGAGTTGAGGGCGCGACAGATTGCTTTGCTTAGACGGAGGCTGTGGGCTGCCAGTGGTTAGAATAATTGTGGGAGGAGATTATGACATCCTAGAACAGGCAGCTCAGAGCACGCAGGTTGGGGTTCCGATCGTTGTCTGTGCTGGGACAGGTAAGGCCGCAGATATTTTGGACAGGGCACTGCGCTTCTGGAGTGTGAACAAGAGGTAAGCAGGCATTTCTTGACCAATTGTCGGTTGCAATCTCAGCTTAAAGGGTTTCACCTCATCGCAAGTCTCGGAGTTGCGGGAAATGCTTGCAGTCCTGCTCAGAGACGGTGAGGCGAATCACAGGGATGCCGAGTGGATGGTCGACCAAGGCATTGATCTACTGGCGACCACGATGCAGCATGGCGACTTTGTCAGTTGCTTCGATTTGGGCGATGAGTGTGTGGGAGAGAGCCTCGATAGAGCTATTCTTTATGCCCTCATCAAGTGTTCAACCACTAATCCCGTCGATCAGCTCATGGTTGCACTCAAGTTCGGTCGCATCGATGTAGTGAAGGAGAAGATTCTTCCCGATGGTGTTGGCAGGCTTCGATCTTCAACCAAAGCATGTAAGTCCTGCGGTTCCGTAGACACCTCAGTAATTGGGCTTGGGTAGTGGAAGTGTTCATGCTCACCGGTGTGTCACCGAGAATGCCGAATGGATAATTCGTAGGAGTGCGCCAGATTGGGCCCTCATGGGCATAGAGGACGATGCGCTGAGGTGGAGGTGCACTTTGCACGAGCTGGGAAAGCCGACTAGTTGAGGACGTGTGTAAACACGCATCATTTGATTAAGTGCTCCACCGCCTTGAATCCAATGACTTCTTGCCGAACCATCAAGTCCATCATGCGTACTCTCAACTTCCACCCGACGATCCCCTCGCCTGTAGGTGAGCCACGCAGAGTGCACTTATTCAGTGATGCTCGACATCTCATTTGGACAATTCCTGTGTTGTGTGCAGAGGGCAGGAGCAGTGCTCACGAGAGGAGGAGTTCCACTTCTTCAACGTATTTCTGCCTCCCCACTGGCCAGTGAGTGGCCAGCCGCAAAAGTACAAATTGACCACCACCATTCCACGCCTCGGGTTGAAGCATCAGATGATACTGTTTCCCAACAGCCGGTAGTAAGAGTGACGCCTTTCTCGTTATGTTGGAGGATTTGGGCGATTCGTCCAGTGGGAACCTTTTGGCACTGTGGTAAACAGATTGTGTTGTTGTAAACGTGCGTGGGAGGTGGAAGGCTAGTATCGTGGTTCCAGGGAAATGATGCCACTCGTCGCGCTGTGGTCTCACTCCAAAGCGCGATGCGGCTTTTGTGGGGTCACAGTTACTCTTCCCTCTCCCCACTGAAATACAGCTAACACGTCTTAAACCCTTGCCCCTTCCCCTTTGATGCGGTTGAAAGACCAACTGAACAGGTTGATGACAGCAGCTCTGGTGGATAACCGCAGCGAGTTCGCTGAGTACCTGATGGAGCAGGAGTTGGTGGAGATGTCGACCTACCTGGATGTGAGTACGCTCACATGCCTCTACAATGAAGTCGAGGATGCCTCGGTAATGCAACGCTGCCTGACGCGCTTCAAAGTGGAGGTGGGAAGTGGCCAGCCCAGTTTGACGCATGCTGCCTTGCTGGCCACCACTGCCAACGTTTTTGCCAGTGAGACGGTAACCTCGGACGCGGCGAACAAGATGCTTGAAATGCTCATCCATCGCAAGGAAGAGAAGGCGCAAAGGGATAGGATGGACCTACGCATCGTGAAGAGGCTGTTGGAGAAACTTCTGGGCTCCTTCACCCACCCCCTATATGAGGCAATCACGGTGAGTGCCAACTCGGTAAAATGGCGAGTCCTCGTGGTAAATTGTGCTCACCGTTGCACCTAGTGGGGAGGAATGGGGCATGTCATGCATCTCTGAATGCTCATTCAAAATGATCGAGGCCGTCTCCATTACCTGTACTTCATTCAATCAAATGTCTTACTGCTGGCTGACCGAGTGTCCTACCACCGTACCTTGCTGTGCTTGGCATCTTCTGAAGATGCCCTTTGAAGGCGACACTGTTGTCTGCCACCTTGATGAACGGCGTCTGAAGTGGACTGGTGCATGATGTCTACGACGACTGTTAGTAGCAGGCCACTCACCGCTGCCACGAAGCCGACCATCTACAGCGTGCATAGTGCAAAGACACGGCTTGGGCTAAAGGCTCCGTGAAAGTGTAAATGTTAGACGACCTGTCGCAAGCAGAGGCTAATCACGTAAACATCCTCAAAGCCGCCTCAACTTGAATCATTTTTTTCATTTTTTTATTTTAGCCCTTCAATCGACGAATGCTCTTTCCCAATCCCCTACAGGCAAGGCCTCGTGGCGTTCACCTTTGTTACTAACGTCAAGCAGTATCCTTGATTTGCTCCGCAGTACATCCATGAGTCACCGATTGCTTACCGACTAGATCGCATTGTTGAAGAGTGCTTCTCATTCATCCTGTAGGAACTTTTCATCTGGGCCGTGCTGAACAACCGAAACGAGTTGGCTCTGTTATTCTGGCGCAACGCAGACAACGCTGTGGCCCTAAGTCTTATTGGTTGCAATCTCTACGAGAAAATGGTCCTAACTCTACCCCTCTACGACAACGAGGGTCGGTTGGCATTGGCCAATCATAAGGCCCACCTTGAACAGGCCGCCAAGATGATGGTCGAACTGCTCTACTCCAAATCGCGGGTACGTCACACTGCCCATCCCTAGTACCTCAGCCCTTTCCTTGGAAATGGGAGTCATCCTCAGTGGCAACACAGTGAACACAGTGCCAAGGCGAGGCAGGAGAGGGGCCTGAATCTGTCGCAGTAAACTCTGCTGCACACCTTTGCCTCTAGCATTTTCACAATTGCCCTCAGTGGGAGTTAGTTGCAGGCGCCTTAGTAAAGTTGCACAACAGCTGGTATTTCACCATTGCTTGAAGGCTAAAAGGCCACCATGGAGGTGAAGAACGTGATTATGTCACATGCAGACGCGTGTTTCACACTACTACTGCGAGGTCAATAGAGGACGTCGTGAAAGCAACTCAAGCGGCATTATCATCTATTTTCCTCACGGGTCATGTTTGGCGTGGAGGCACAGTGGGTGAGTTAGTGGGTGGGTGGGTGAGTGTGAGTCCACAATCTAATTCACTATGAAATGCTAAATCCTCCGTTGCTGTAACTGACTAATGCACTCAGGTCTGAGAGGTGGAAAAGTAGCATTCAGCCTGTCGATGATGCGTTAGGAAAGTGTCCAAGTGTGTTCACCGTATTGAGTAGTTGTTGCTTTACAAAGCTCAGTCCTGTTCCCCAGAATGCGATTAGGGGCACTCGTGTTCTAATCTACCTCTGCCAAAAAGGGGGCATTTGAAGAGCCCCAAGAGGGTGGTGGTGATGAAACCCACGGAGGCCGAAGGCAGCACGTGATGTGGGAATGCGTCCAACCAAGTGTCGTTTAATGACACAATCCACTCCTTCTCTTGAGCGCTCCTCTTACCATGTGTTCAACATTGAATCCACAGTGGAGAGCGCTATACCTCCTGGTGCGTCCCTTAAAGACCTGGGGTCATCACAGCTGCATGCCTCTGGCCATGCAAGCCAATTGCCGCGAATTCATCTCCTCCATTGCCTGCCAACATGCCATCCGATTTGAATGGCACGCTGGAGTACACGCCAACGTCTTCTCACTCGTTCTCGCCTGCATCTGCCCTCTCCTCATCTTCACTCCGTTGGTCGCATTTTCACCTGGCAGCAGCAGCAGCGGCAGCACTGCTACCAAGAATACTACTGAGCAGCACATCGTTCAGCGTCTCAGGAGTGAAACCAAGCCTGCAAGCATGCGGGCTGACACTAATGAGCCCTCCATTTCTGTACCCGAGAAGGTGGCAATGTTCTACCGTGCTCCGCGAACCAAGTTTTGCATTCACGCCGTAAGCTGTACTGAAGTGCCCTGAGTAGAGCACAACGACCGAGAGTTGTGAGAGTTGTTTTGCAATACCAATTGCTGCTCTCTCCATCGTTTCAGGCATTTTATGTGGTTTTTTTGGCATTCTTCTCGTACACCCTCCTCTTTGGCTTAAAACCGAATTCCGTGACTGTGCTAGAGGCCGCATTAATGGTGTACCTCGGCTCCTTCTGTGTTGAGACTGTGCGCAGTGTGAGTTACTTCCCATGAAGTAGCCTTTCCTACTCACCACTTGCAACCAAACCGAGGGTTAAATGTCCCTGCTCAATCATCGCTCTAGTTCCTGAAAGCGGTGGCAGGAAGAGGCTCGGCGCGTACTCTCTCGGGCAGCTGGCTGAGTGATGACAGATGGCACGCCTACGATGTGGTTTTAATGGTTGCCAGCGCGGTTCCCATTTGCTTGCGTTTGGGTTGGAATGGTACCTACATCGTCGCCAAGACCTTCTACTCGCTCATTTGTGAGTGCATTGCATTGGTCGACCACAGTGCACTCACCACAAGTGCTAGTAATTGCAATACTGCATTGGCATTTTAGTGGTATTTTACTTCCTCCGACTCTTCCAATTCTACTCAGTGAACCGCAAACTCGGCCCCAACTCCGTAATGATATTCCAAATGCTGATGGAGCTGGCTATATTCCTCTTCGTTCTCCTAATCTTCCTCTTGCCATACGGTGTCTCAACACAGGCTCTACTCTTTCCCTACATCACGGAGTTTGATGCAGAAGTTCTTAAAAATGTTTTCTACTACCCCTATTACCGAATGTATGGAGAACTCTTCTTGGAACAGTCTGAAGGTAGGTGACGATGCTCCTCGTCTTCACAGGAGTCGCTACTTCACTCTTTCTACCAACTTTTTCATTCTCAGTTTCCAACGACTTGCATAGTCGACGTAGAAGCGCTAATTTTCCTTCTTACTGGCAGGCAGTGGCAGGCAGTGCAACACCTCAGGGGCACTTAAGCATTTGACGTATGCAAACCAAAGCTGATGTAGTCCCACGGCATTTGCATTTCCTTGCATACTACATGTCAAGTAAGCCGTGAAACACCCGAAGTTGTGTGTAGGTCATCATGTTGATGCCTTTCCGGCTGAGATAGTGTGTGGCCAACGATTCACCATGACGCGTGGTGCCATTGGAACCGTGAG
Organism: Taenia solium; assembly: GCA_001870725.1. NCBI lineage: Eukaryota > Metazoa > Platyhelminthes > Cestoda > Cyclophyllidea > Taeniidae > Taenia > Taenia solium. The sequence goes on along the minus strand of MIEF01008256.1, from coordinate 32,634 downwards.
ATGGTGCGGACAGTCTGTTGCTTAATTGATAAGTCAGTAGTAAGGTGGAAGGTGCTTTCCACCATTTGTAGCTGGTTAACTAGTAAGTGGTGCCGAAGTCATGGAAACCAAAGTGAGAAAGGCATTCCAAGCACACTTTCAGCCGTTTATCGTGCAATGCCAGCCTACGTTCTCTGCGAACTGCTGCAGCAACTAAGCATGTTCACAGAGTTCTTGGCTGCGTCCTCCAAACAACTCACGTGTGTTTTGTCGTTCAGCTCAAATGGAGGGCTGCAATGCGACTACGGCGGATGGAATCACGTGTCCCATGTACAACTTCATGTCGCCTCTCTTCCTCGCCATCTACATGCTCATTGTCGCTGTTCTGCTGATCAACCTCCTGATTGCCATCTTCAGGTAAGAAGCAGTGCGTTTCGTCGCGCTTTGCTTTGCCTTGCCTTGCTTTGGTTCATCGCCAATGGCGAAGGAAGCAACACGTGGTGTTGTGTGGCCTCATGCCAGAAGATCGACTTGGTCCACCACGGTGGTATGCTGCGGACGGAGAGGGTGATGGGAGAAATGACCTGGTTGGTGAGGTGGTTGGCATTCTTTGCGTCCTTTTTTCTTGTGGTCAAGGAGGGAACACAACTTCTCCATGTCTTTTTTTGTGAGGAAGCAGCAAGGTGTCTTCCCTCATTCTGCTTTAGCAACGTGTTTGAAGCGGTTGAAGCCCAATCGATGCAGGTGTGGAAGACAACCATGTACTATCTGCTGGTGGAGTACAAGGCGAAGCCGGTACTCCCGGCACCCTTCAGTGTGTTGCAGGCTCTTCTGGAGGGCGTGGCCTACTTCTCGAGTATTTGCATTCGATCATGTCGACGTCTCACTTCTCGCACACGTAAGTTCAACCTTCAACCTCATTGATGCACGTGGCTCTGGGTCGTGGCGACTGGCGCCATCCTCAAGCACTGATTGCTACTACTACTACTACCACTACTACTACTCCGAAATAACCCCTTTCCATTTACTACTTTGGGCCCACCTGTGGAAAGAGGTGCACTCTTTCGCCTCTCTCACTAAGGCCTTCATGCATGGCTCGGTGCTGAGCCAAGTGTGAAAGTGAGCAACAACAAATCCTCCTCCTCTCCTCCCCTTCACATGCCAAATGGAGGAGCACCCACTCTGCACAACTCCAAACAGAACAGGTGCAAATGTCTTGCCACACTTTAAAGCTGCCAGTGTATTTAGGAGATGCAGTTAAACTGCTCCACGTAGCCTAGTGAGGCTAATGCGCTTCGCAGGGCATATGCAAGAGGGAATTGTTGCATTCAGTGTTACCGCGGTACTGTTTGTTTCCGTCATGACGTGGTCGCATCACAATCCATGCTGGCACGACAAGCCGGTTGGCATAGAACAGAGACAAGGGGCTTTCGTAATCGTCTGGGGTGGGGGGTTGACAAAAATGAGCAGCCTCGAAGGAAGGGGTTTGATTCCTCAACGCTCGGTAGGATGGGCTCTAATGTTGGGGGGTTGGGAGTTGAGACGCTAATTGCGTGAACCTTTAGGGAGCCATGCCCACGAAGGGAGGAGAAGCAGTGGACACACGGTGGAAGGAGCCAGTGGGACTGCAGCAAGTGTAGAGGATGAGGGAGAATGTAGCGACCTGGAGGAGGTGGCAAGAGACGGCGAGACGGAGGAATTGGACAACTCCACCACTCAGATGGAGCGATGGAGCCTTCGTCAAATCCTCAAACAGGAGGAGACCTGTGAAGATGCTAATCAAATTTCCACAATTTATTGCATGTAAGTTGTCGCTGGGAGCCACACCCACGTTCACCATGGCACCAACATCAGTTAGCTAGTTAGTTAGTGACCAAGTGCCACTACTTGGTCAATCACGCTTGTCATTTGGTGACATTCACCTTGGAAGTTGTGTCTTTCTAAATTATGCTAAGTGTGAAAGTGCAGAGTGATGTCTGCTGAAGATGCCTTTACTCCTCTCCGTTACTCTGTCCGCACATGAAAATCACCAACAACCTGAGGGGAGGTCAGCACTGCGTAATAAAAGACGGCGACTACATTGTACTCCTGCGTTTCCCTAAATCCTTACAGGATAGAGGAGGTACGCAACGCACTGACGGCAGAAGAGCATCCTGACGAACCCGCATCACCATCAAGTAAGCAACATGTCTCCATTGCCCCTCACCCTTAATGCTATCACTGGAATCACTACTAATCTGCAAATCTCCACTCGACAGCCTCGGAACCACACAGAAGCTCTGCTGTAAGTGGCAATTGCAATGACCTGACGTAGACTTTGCTGACGAAACTAAACTGCCAACGTTTCGTGTTCGTTGTAGCCAAAGGCGTTGTCGGTGTGCTCAAAAGACTTAAATGCAAGGCTTTCGGCGATGGAGGCGAAAGTTGAGAATTCGCTCAAGCATCACGAGGCTGTGATCAGACAACTGCTCGAGCAATTGGGCACCAAGAAGTGACCTCCTACTGCTTCATGCTGTGTGACTTTTTGCCACTTCTCCAGTGCTCTTCTCCTTACTACGATCGTTCAGCTTAATTAATAAAGTGCTTCCGATTACCAAAGCAATGCACTTTTCATGCCCACGAAAGCTAGCTCTGAAGAAAGTAATCCCACCTCCCACATCACACCGCCTCGTAGCATGCGTTGCCGCAAAGTAAACTCAACAGCAACTTGGTTACTTCCTGTTCTTGCATTTCATGTGGGAACAGGAGTCGGTTCGCACTCCCACATTGAATGGCTGTGATGACGGCGGGAAGGGTGAATAAGGGGAATAATGCACTGTACTCGGAGATACTGATGCATACAACTCCATGCAAGAAGAGCCTTCCATCGCGGCCGTCGCAATGCAATGCAAGAGGTCGTCGGTAATTCAGTGAAGCCTTCATTTCCATACACCCATACGCAAATTCGATCCAACGAGGCGTAACACGTGCAACGTTTGCTTGAGCCTCGGTTTCGGTGGGGAGGTCACTTCACTTCTGGCCTCCAGGCCATGCCAGTAGCACCAAGTCCCACTGTACGTCGACAACCCATCACCGTCCCCAGTGCTACGCAGTGCCCCCCTCTCGGTCCTGCTACTTATCCAACCATCCAGTCCGCTACACACACAATACATTCATATGCAACACCAGCGGCAAATTGTCGGCAACGGCGATAGGGACGAAGCTAGTAGAGAGCATAACACCTTGTCAAAATAAACACATCCCAGAGCTACAAATACATTCAAGCAAGATGAAAACGGCATAAGCAGTGGGTCTGAAGCGTTACAATAAAAAAATGGGCATAGCCACACAACAATCTGCCATTCGCAATGGGATTGATGCAGTCTCCCGAGGCCTCCTTGAAGGCTCTGCCTAACATCGACTCGCCCACGGCGAGACGTTAGGACACTGGTCTCTTTAAGCAGATATATTAGGGAAATCTCCACAACCAAACGTTTCCCGAGGGTTCACTGCTAGTGTCGCTTCAGCTGTTAATAGCTTTCCTCCACAGCACGGAGATGGGGGCGATGCCGAAGGTAGACGTCGTTCTCAGCCATCCTGTTATGGACTATCAGATATTCTCCCATCCGTAGCACATGCACTACCTTCGCACCGCCACAATTTGTCACCAGTGATATAGATCGAGACAAAATTCCATTAAGGTCGGGTTCGCTTTCCAGTGCCACCAATGCAGCGTCCCGAGACTTCCTTGAAGGCAAACGAAGGCACAATACTAGGGCAGAATGCATATATGCAAACAGTAAACAGAGGGATCGGAGCTGCTAGCATGGCCTGGAGGCCAGCCAGTCCGGCTAAGACAATATGGCCATTCAAGTGACCGAAACCGGCAGCCAGGACAAACACAGTGCTAAAGTTGGAATATAATCCAACATCCACACATATGTATGTGTATATGCATATATATACACGTTTTTACATACAGAAAAACTAAGAAATGCCGCAAAATCCAGCAACGAAAATGAAGACTTCAAGCACACAAACCAACCCCATCCTCTTTTCCGTAGGCAAAATCCGAGCAGAACATTCACATGCAACGTCGGCGGCAAATCGTCGGCTCTTACTGACAAGGCATGAAACACTTGGACTACACTCTTGCTAGCACAGACACTTGTCGGCCTAGTAGGACAAATTTTGGCACTTGTGATTGCCGATCAAATTAAGCATTTACCATATGTTGATATATTATTGTCCGAAGATCATTTTGATGATAAGCCGCGAATTCCACTTTATACGTAATTCCTTCTTAACCTTTTTAATGCAGATGGAGAAATTTTCTGATCTTAGTTGATTTTTTTGCTTAATCTGTTATTTGCTTTTTTGACTGTATAGCCTTCTGTGTCTTTTATGAAAGGGTGTGTTTTAAGTAGCCATTTGTCATATTACACTAATTTTTTTGGCTTTTGTTATTAATGTACGTCTTCTGTTAGTCGCTATGTTTATTAGAACTGTGTCAGGCGTTGATTTGGTTAAAGTTAATTGTTAACACTTACTTGCTCCGTCAGTCTGGTAATCCCTCCGTTACATGTTCGACTCTGATTGTGAAGACTTCCTTCCCTTGCACTGGCAGACGGAGGTAGATGGAGACATTGGTGTCCGTTACAGAAAGTAATTAGCTTTTTGCTAGTTGTGTAGTTTTTGCAGCTTGAAATCGGGGGCTGTGGTAGACCGCCATCCACTCACAGGAGCGAAAAGATTCCTTTCTCCTATGCCCAAACATTGGATAAAAGCCATCACTGACCAAGAGGGCAGCGTTTTCATAAAGTAAAAAAATCTTTACCGTTATGTGACTTTAAGTCTGGTATCAGGAGCCCGGAGCTACACTGACCCTCGCCTGGCTTTACCTTTATTAAGAACTCCCGATGGGGTCCCGACTCATTATTTTAAATTTGACGACTTGTCAACGACCACTGAGGTGAGTGTACAAATTTTAATCAGTTCTAGGTCCTTGATGACTGTGACGTCTCAGGAAAATATATAATTCTCCTTGGCGGTACAAGCGGCGTCGGTGCGCACATCGCACGTTCTCTGATTACACGTGGCTCAATTGTTACCTGTCTGTCGCGAAACCCTCCCTTAGTTAGATGGTCTAGTTTTTCCAACGCTACCCACCACCTGTTGCCATCTAATGGCTCCCTTTTCTGGATCCACCTTGATCTCAGTTGCATGCAATCCATCTTCGACTTTGCTGAAGTAACTATAACTAGAAATTTGATTCGGTTAGGAGTATAACAAAATGTCCTGGCCGGTTCACTCCCTCATCTTTGCTGCTGCAGCTCTTCCCGAGTCCTCTGAAAACCACAAGTCAACTGACGGTTTCGACCGTGTTGTGCAGATCAACGTCCTCTCTCAAGTCCTTTTGGTCCGTCTTCTGCAATACCGTCTATGTGACACCTTCAGATCGACCGTAGTCTTCGTCTCCTGCGAAGCTCTAAGGTACCTCATGATTTCCAATGACACGACCCTTTTTCCAGGGCGACAAATATAGCCAAAGCAGAGGATGTCTACTCGGCACTTGAACCCCTCCGCAATTCTTATTCAAGTATCTGCGGGCGTGTCCAACTCTATGCAAATTCAAAGTTTCTTCAGGTTCTCTTTGCTGCAGCATTTCGAGAATTCCTTGAACGACGCAAATTGCGACACCCTGCGGTTCTGATTTGTTCTTCGGGCAACTTAATTTGGCAAAGCAAGCTTATCTCATCCGCTAGTTGGACATGTTGGTGGTGGCTAAAGTGCCTTCGAATCCTAGCCTACCCCTTTTCCAAAAGCATGGTTAGTGAACCATTTGACTGACTGGTCCCGCTGCTTCCTAGGAATGCTCTGCTGCCACGCTCGCCTTCTGTGCACTCCACCCTGGCACTGATACATACCGAGGAAGGAAGGATTGCTCTTACTTCAACGGATGCATTCCAGCCTCATTACCGGAGGCAGCACTTAATCCAGAAGTGGCTCGAGTTACCTGGACATGTGTTAATGCACTGTTAGAGGAGAAATTCAAACTACCGCCATGGTGATAATAAACACATGTATTTGACCAATTCTCTTAGAATATGGAAGCAAGGGACCGTTTGCACTCAGTACTACACTTCGACTAGAGACAAAAGAATTCTTCAGAATACCGAAATAGGCCAATTAACGCCTTGGTGTCCATGGTGCGATAACGTCTGCGTAGAAGGTCTCCACTACAGACAAGAAAAAAAATTAACTGATGCCGGCAGCATTGGTAAAAAAAACCGTAGTTTTTTTCGCAGGACTAGAATGTAGGGGGCGGAAAGGCCGTTTCTCAGTTCCTGTTATCTCTAGGCAAGCACAAATTGCATGAATTACAGTCAAGTACCGACAAAATGGCCTCGTCTCCGCGACTTACGGGCCGATCTGACTCAAAGAGTCGTAGTCGTGATTTGTTGCAGCGGCGTAAACATTTACATAGAATTAGAAATTGTCATGTCTGTATATATGACAGCCAAAACAATCACCTCGTTTGGGGACGCGCTCGGGAAACATGGACTTGTAGTGCTCAATGGCAAGCAAACGCGTTCTTTTCCGATGCAGCAAGATAAGCTCAATGACGCGTCCGAATGCATACATCATGACAACCGAAGGAATTGTCCTGTAGAGTTCTTAACAGCTTACGTTAGATAGACTCGTAGTTTACTTGCGTAGAAGGGACGTCTACCATAGATGTTTGCTGTGAAGTTTAACGCCACAGTAAAAGCAGCCAACCCTTCGGGGATCATCGTCGCACACAAATGTAGTAGACCCAATGGTCACTGCGAACGGGAGTCGAGATGAAGTATCATGAACATCTCACAAGGCAGACATAAACAATTAATAGCAGTTAAAAATCAAAAAGCAGACTTTGCTGTTCCGGCGCTCCACTAGGGCTTTGCAAATTTTTTGCTGCCTTAATTTTATTGGAGAAGTACCACCTAATCAAAACCCTGAGGTTTTGAACACGTCATGCGGTAGGTTTATGCATATGCACATATATATATATGTATATATATATATATATGCATAAAATTACTGCATGTACCTAAAGGTTGCAGTGTTATTGATAATACACTCTTTAAAATCCTTTTTTATACACTCTTTGGTATATCAAGGGCTTTTCTAATCCCAAAATGGACCTTATTTGGATAGAATGCATGCTATAGCCCATTGAAACTTCTCTGACGACAACAAAAAACCTCATACATAATGTTTTGTTTGTTCGAACTGCCGGTTTCGGTCACTTGGGCGGCCATATTTTATTAGCCGGTTGGCCGATCTCCGGGCCGTGCCAGCAGTCCCCAATTCCTCTGTTTTCAGAATATAAATATTCCACCCCAGTACTGTGCCTTCTTTTACCCTAAGGGAAGTCTCGGGACGCTATATCATGCTTAGCCAGAATACCTGTGTATAGCTTTGGTGCGCAGAGAATGTTAAAGCTACCGGTACTGTAGCGTCCCGAGACTTCTCTTAAGGTAAAAGAAGGCATAGTACTGGGGTGGAATATTTATATTCTGAAAACAGAGGAATTGGGGACTGCTGGCACGGCCCGGAGATCGGCCAACCGGCTGGTACAACATGGCCGCCCACGTGACCAAAACCGGTAGCCCGAACAAACAGAGTAATAAACATGACTTAATAAACCATGGTTGTAAAGTGCCAGCTGTTATTATAGAATTTAGCACATTTGACTGCCGGTTTCGGTTACGGTCTCTTGAGTGGCCATTGCAATACTTTGCTTGTCCTGAATGACGGTTTCGGTCACATGGGTGGCCATTTTGTCTTAGCCGGACTGGCTGGCCTCCAGGCCATGCCTGCAGCCTCAATTCTTCTGTCTGATGAATACATATACATGCATAATCTGCCTTAGTATTGTGCCTTCTCTTTCCCTTAAGGGAACCCCGGAACCCTACATTGGTGGCAGCGAAAAGGGTACCCGTCTTTGAGGATTTTAATCTCGATCTATATCGCTGGTGACAAATTGTAGCACTGCGAAAGAAGTGCATGCGCTGCGGATGGAAGAACATCTGACATCCCATAACAGAAGGTCTGAGAACGGTGTCTGAAACGACTGAAGCGACACTAGCCGTAAACTCCCGGGAAACACTTCGTTGTGGAGATTTCCCTTATATACCTGTTTGAGGAGACCAGTATCCTCTACGTCTCCCCATGGGCCATTCGATGCTCAGAAGAACATCTAACTCTGAATTTGGTTTCAAACCGACCAAAACTCCAAGCCCAGTCGAACTGCCAGGAGGAATCCGTAACGTTGGGATCAAACATCTCCTTAGCTGCACTCAAATTTTGATGACTGTCAAGTTTGGCTCGTAGGTGTTTGTTCAAGCACTAATTACGTTGTGATGGCTGACACGGGGTGTTCACCAAGGGAATCGTCGAAGCCGATGCTCAAGAATAGAGAGGGGCTATGTAATACTTTGTTTGTTTTTACTGCCGGTTCTGGTCATTTGGGTTTCACATTGATTGGTCTGCCAGCATCACCATCCCCTCTGTTTACTAATACATGTGCATGTATTCCGTCCTAGTTTTATGCCGTCTTTTACCTTCAAGGAAGTTTCGGGACGCTGCAGCCATATTGCCCATGCCGAGTAGGCCGGTCTCTGAGCCAAGTCAGCAGCTCCAATTCCTTTCAATTCTCAAAAGACATGTAATTCATCCATGTGCTATGCCTTCTTTCTGTAGGGAAATCTTGAGGTGCTACAGTTATAGCTACCCGTAACCAGTCATAAGAGCCCTGACTGGAAAGGAGAGTTAACTATCAAATCACAGAATTAGAATAATGTTAACGTGCATAGGTCCTTGCTATGACTAATTGGGCTTTCTTCATTCTCAACTTATTGTATCGTAGCAATGTTTATTTTGGTTTTATTCAGCTAGCACAGTTAACGGTAGTTTGATTCATATCGTTGATGATGACACTATGTAGTTTCAACAGTGGTCATTTCAACCTGACACTTAAACTTACTTAATAAGTATTCAGCACCACATGGTGATTCACTAGTAGAAAACCAGTTTTTCCGCAACTTTAAACAAAACCAAAGCTGAGCTTTTTGATAAAAGCTTCATCCATGCACACAGGCAAATGCTTTCAAGTGTGACCATTTCAAATCAGGCATTAGTATGATCAAGACTTTATGAGGAAGACAATATCAGACATGAAAATTTTATCGAAATTATTGTTACGCTGCAATTGCAAGGTTCTTGTTCCTATGCAATGTTTGGTAAGTTTTGGTCCGCTGTTTCAAATTACAGTTAATATAGTCTAATTAATTTAGACGTAGTAGCATCGTCTCCCGCTAACCGCCGACTTTGAATACGTGTTGGATTTTTACGACTCACTTGAGCTCTTTGTTCTCTACCTCATTCTGCATAATGAACGCCAAAAATGCGGCTATTTATAGTATCATTGATGAGCTAATTGATTCGTGCATCATGGACGATATTTTTCACCTCCATCGTGCAATTAAATTAGGCTACTCCCACTTAATCCTTGCTGATGCGGAGGATGTCGATGGTGGTGAAAGTGACTCCACTCTTCTCCACTCCTCTTCTAGAACAGATTCAATAAGTAGGTTCTCCGCTTGTTGTCGTTGCGTAAAATGTCATTGCAAAGTGGCTGCGACTCGGTATGCCTCTCATCTCTCTAATTGCATGGGTCTTGGACGAAACAGCTCCCGAAGAGCAAATAAGTAAGTAAATAGCAAGTAATTTGTTGATTCTGTTTGACGTCGTTTAACTACCTTTGGTTGGCTCTCAGACGTATAGCTGAACAACAGCGCTTCGAGGATTCGGATGATGTTGATGACGCCTACTACCTGGATCACAGTCCGATGTCATCTTCCGGCCACAAACACGATTACTCCTCGCTTAGTAGTTACTCGAAGAATCAAAATTCAGGCTTTCATTCTCGGGTTTCGAGAAATAACATGAAAATTACTGGGTTATCCACTAAACCCTCCAATGGCAGGAATGCGAACAACTCTATTCCTGCTGAACTCGTGTTCGAAAAGACGGACTCGTTTGACAGCATTTCTTTTTCCTGTGATGACGATGAGAGCAACTCCTCGGGGGCTACTAGGCGATCTGGTGTTTCGCGGATCAGGCGGCACCAGAAGTTACACGTCTAAAGTTGCGTTTAGTCACACCTCCTTCCTTTCTTACTGCTCTCCCTCTCATGGCTAATCGACCGACCGATGTCTTTCCAGAGGGTAGTGTTTAGTACTTCAATCAAGCATTTTTGTACACATTTTTGAGGGCGAAATTTAACACCTCGGCGGTTCCATTCAACGTCGTCTTGATTGCAGTTTCTTCTAAATGGATGCTGGTTAATGTAGGAGTTAGAAATCGAAAGAGGTAGGAAGCTTCCACTTGTGCTTTTTTGTAAACAACAACAATGCTGACAGGTGCCATTTTATTCCTGGATGGACTTGTGCTGATTTTGTTTTACGTTCTTGTTGTGACTTTGAATCATGTCAAACCTACCGGCTTCCAAGTTATTTGAATAAAATGGTTATTTGGGTTGTATTCACGTGTCGCCTGCTCTGTTGCTTTAAGCCGTGGCGGGGCGGAGCAGGGCGGATTGTAATTACCTTGGCCGGTTTTGACACGAGGTAATTTGATTAAACTTCAAACTGGCATTCTGTTATTTTGAAGTAAGATCTGTTAACACTAAATCAGGTATAACCAGCTCGCACTTGTTTGAAACCATCCCCTCTCCGAAATTTGCCCTCATGGTACAAATCATTGGACAGTCAGGCATGCTGGAGATTGGTGACTGCCTGAACAGGTTTTGGTGATGTGCTTTTTGGTGCTGACTTGCGGGCCCAATTTGTTTCATTTAAACCATTCCTTGCTTCATTTTGTTCGCTGCTACGATAGGGGAAACGAGCCCCCATCAATTCGGTTTCATGTTGGTACTAGAAAAGACCTCATTAACACATGCATGTTTGTCGCAGTCTAACTGATATCCGAGATCTTGAGAAGTAGAGAGATTTGTCGGTGCAGTTACGCTATCCTGAGGTAGATTGTGTCACTGTGTTATGCAGTTCCATCGTGCTGAGTAAAAACGTTAAGCTGTTGTAACGGTTGGTCCCTTTTGTTACCCAACGATAGATCGCGGTTCGATTGGACGTTTCGCGAGCTAAACGTTCAGCCACAGAAAAAACCGCTGTGGCCCACAAGCATCCGTGGATGCTGCCATTAGCATTCGACCAGCATCCTTTGAAACGTGTCCAATCAATCGTTCTACCGATGAATAGCTGAGCTCTTGAGCCGTACCGTGCCTGAGGTCTGCTGTATATACGAGTAGGCAAAGATCCACATTCGCAAGACCCTTTCGCCATGTGCTGTTGCATGCACCCCACCACTACCACTTGGATAATGTCCAAGGTTGACCCACGGTATGCGCAGACCTACCACTGCGTGTAGCGCCGCCAAACCAATCTGACCTGAACTTCCTCCTTGTTCTGCCCGTTACCAGTGGCAGAAAATAAGTGGTGCTCCAGTAGCTAATAAAGTGGCGCGCATCTCAAACGCTGGCGGTCATGCTGCGTTAGCAGCTGCAACATCGGACAGTCACAAAGCTAAGTGGAACTCCCGAATCTCCCAAAGACTCACCCCCTCAAAGCACCGGAATCATGCTATACCAGCAGAAATTGACCCGCGTCGTCAAAAAAGGGTATTCGTGTAGACAAATGTTTACATTGTCATGCTGATTAGTTTATGCTAAAAAGACACGAATGATAAAACAAGTCTGGAGCTTTGCGTCTGGTGTTGGAATCGCAGCCTGAAACCCCCAGGGACATCAAGTCACTGACAGGCGGATCCACCAAGCTAATAATTCAAAATCGAGAGCCTCTCTCCTCGTGATTTGGGGAGAAAGGCAAAGATAAGTGCAAATCGTTGAGCGCGCTAACCGCGGTGGACCACCACACGGACAAAGTCAGAACGTCGGCAACAGAGGTTCAGCACAGAAAAAAAAATGACAATCAGGGAAATAGATTATTTACGAAAAAGTAGCTGACAGGATAATGAAGGGGATGGGGACGTAAAAGGGTAGATGGGAGGATGAACCGACGGACAAAAAACTAGGGTAGAGTTCGGTTCTGCCACTTCTCCTGAACTGACCGCACCAACGCAAGGGCTCGGTTCTCCTCCGCCGAAGTCAGCATGCCAGTACCTCGAAGCTGTGTGATCTTCGTGACCAGCATGGAGAGAATATCGCTGCCGAGCTCCTTCACTGTGTCGTCGTTCATACGAAGGTGGTTCACCGCCTCCTGCAGGAATCTGTGTGTGCGAGGAGGAATATTAAAGCAGGAAATTCAACCCAACGTATCCTCTCAAGCAAAACATTCGCTGCTTAAAAACACTAGAAAGACGGTTTTCAGGCACCTGAAGCAAGGTAAACCTTTTGCGGTTCGGAATAACTGCTTCATATGAGTTGAATAGGAAATCTGCGCGACCATACGGCGAAAAGCGTTGGAAAATTAAAATCTAGCGGAGCCACGATGAGAAGATAGACCCCATCTTCATCACCTTTGCCGTCAAACTAGGTGAGTTTGAGGTCGAACCTTTATTGAGAAGTTTGCCATCGGAACTTCAGAGGAAAGTGAGCCGTCACAGCCTAAAACGCTGGGCTTCACACAAATGTGATGCTGGTAGTGAAGTTGCCACTTCACCTCTGGAAAATTTGGTTCCACGCTAATGCAAGTAACTTCGACAGCCAAAAACTGTGACAAAAGCTGAACCCATCGCGCCTCTGTCACAACCGCTTTATCGTTTACTCAAAATCTCACAAACGATACGACAGCTCGCATCCATATAGTGAGACGGTTGTTGTCGGGAGAGCCTTTAAGTATTTAAGGCTGCGCAATAATTTCCAGTCCCATTTCTCTTTAGGACACACTTGTAGAGCATAGTGTAATCGGAACCTGCTGACAAGAACGCAGAGAATAGCAGGAGCTTATTGGTTCATGCCATTACATATGTCATAACCGGCGCAAACAGAGGTCATCTCTGAGCGTGCCGAAGGCCACTGATTGTTACAGTAGCTTTTCCTGTATTTATGCTAAAATACATGTACACAAAAAATACATGCGTTTTCAAGTATTTCACCCTCCTTTATTTTAAAATTCTATTCACAAATCAATCAAATTGGATACAATAAAAAGGTGGTACTACCTCTCAAGGCCGTTTCCACACAACCATCCAGTTTGATTGAAATGCGCGAATATAGTAGGTAAAGCTGCCCGTGACCAAGTACGGCTAAATTCATTTTCAAAACTTAGTGTTGAGACCACTCACAATTAAAACAAAGCAGTTAAGCAGAAAATCCAGAGTTTCGAGGACGGAAGAAGGTACTCACGATATCTTCATCTCCAACTGTTCTTGAAGCTGTCCACAGCTGAGTTGATGAATTAGGGAGAGGAGAAGCTCCTGTTTTACATTTTGCCGGAAGAGTTGAACCACTGGAACGTTCTGTAACACCTTCAGCAATAGTATCTGGTTCGCCGAGGTCAGTGCCTTCAGAGGGGTAAACAGACAAAGAATTAGGCTTCTTTGAGCACAAGTTATCCCCTTGAAGGGCATCACCATCTGCGAACACTTTTAACATAAAAAGGGAGTCTGGAGTTGTAAATGATCGCGGATATATGCATTATGAGACCACTCCTGTCTGACAATCTGGCTACTCCTATAGTTAGCATGAAGCGTCAACCCAAGATCAAGATGTGCACCGAACCTAAGAGGCTATTTGTTCATTAAAGATCTGGACAAACCGCATTTTTTAAACCACAATGAAAGTACAGTAATGCTTTTCACAAATTGAGAAGCTTCTAACAAAATTTCCTCATGATGCCATGGAGGAGTCGAGATCTAATGTCATATGAAACAAGACCTTCCTCTTGAAACCAGTTAGCCTAAAACATCACTAAGTAATCCTAACAGTGAAAAACAATGCAGATCAAGAGGGAGTTGTTATGACGCACCGAATGGCACAAATTAGTAGAAACCCAGTAGACATGTTTAAAGGACCAAATAAGCTCTGCCTGAAGAACATATTGCTTACCGTCTCAAGGGCCTCGACATACTGGTGGTTCTGAATGAACATGAGAGCCGACTGATAGGGGTCTACAGACGCAGTGCCTCCCGAAATGAAATTTCTTAATTGCTGCTTGCCACCGCCTCCACCAGCAGTGTCGAAGGCCGATTTTGAGCCTTTTACTGACAAGTCTTTTGGAGTCGAAGCTGATAATCCTGCTCCTCCCGTTGCCAGTGCAGATGACATCGCAGTATCTGGTGCTAGTGGTTGCGGCTGATGCTGTGAGGCTACCTTTAGCAACTCATTTAGTTGAGTTGTAACCTTTGCCTATCGGTTGAATAAAAAGAGGCATTGTTTTGGTTTAGCTAACGCTAAGAATGCCATCGGGTACGAGCGTCACCATGTGTGGTTTTGTCTTCACGAGGTAAGCACGACATCATTTACCGCTTGCGGTGAATGAGCTCTATCAATATCGCAGAACCGTTCATGATGAGTCTATCCGATTTACTCATCCGTTCATCAGCTTATGCTAACATTCCACCTTTACACGGTAAGTGACGGACTGAAGGTTACCTAAGTTCCGTTCTAATGGGCAATTTTGATCATGAAATGGATTAAACAGGTGAACGAGATGAGGGTAATCTCAGCAGAAATTTAACAATCGATCCAAGTCTGACGCCCTCGCCAACAATATCTAGGCAAAGTGAATACATTTTTAAAAAGGACAGTAAATCACGATTTTTAAGCATAACTTAGCCACCTTCCTCGAATACAAATGATTTTCATTCAAAGCTTGGGGATTGAACACACAAAACCCTTACCGCAATGTCCTTGGACAACCGATTGACCTGATCATCGAATTTTCGAGTTGATGCATCGATCTTGTCACGCGAGGACTGGACACCAGAATCCATCTTCGTAATGATTAACTGCATGTCTAATAGGAAAACAGCAGTAGTTTTAAACCTCTAAGGAATTTTGTCAACTTTACTAACTAGTTTCTCGAGATACCAAGACAGGATGTCATTACTTGTCAAGGAGGCTCGTGTGGACTTGTTTGCTTTGATGAAAAAGCATACTATTTTTATGCATGGCTATGATTCAAGCAGAACAGATACCCCCAAGCAGCATGAAATGGATACCTTATGAAGGTACACACTACTGATTTCAACCCTGAATACGAGAAATCTGATGTGGAGCAAAGCTGAATGGGAGCAAATGGAATGTGGTAATCTAAGTACTCAACTATTGACTCCCAACGACTATGTCAGCGAAATAATGCGTATGATAAAAGGATGCGAAAGCTTGAGAAAGTGGATTCTGAAGGAGGATTTCAGCTTTGGAAAAAAGGTGAGGTGAGACCGGCGCAACGGGTTAGAAGCAATCACAGCGAAAGAAGGGAGTAAGTACGTCTCAAATTCGAATCTGGTCACCGTCCTAGCAACTAATCGGGCAAAGAAGCTTCCCAGATAGCCGAATGATCATTGCTCAACGAAGAGATCATCAGGCAAAAGTTCGCAGTCTCAAATCTTGCCATTCGGTAGGGAAGAATGATCGCATCCCCTTTAGAAATGACCCAGCTAAAAATTACCTCAATTCTTGAAATCATATTTATCACTTCGACATTAAAAATCTTGATTCAAAGAAGCCATCAAAATTGATGAATTAGTTGATCACAAGGAATGAAATAGCTGATCGACTGCAAAAAGATTTAATCGCATTCAAGATTTCCTACTGGCAGACGTTACAGATCTGGGCATTAAAAAATGACCTGGTTAATCGGCTCAAATGCTGTTTGCATTAAAAATTACACCAAAGAACTAGAAAGCTCATCTCAAGTTACCAATCTAACCTTAAAAAGAGGGAATCCGAACTGAGACAAAGTAACAAATAATGATGAGTTCAAAATAGGTGCAGTGAAGGGAGGTTAACAAAGTTGTTTCCAATTGCCAACCTTCGACGATGACTATCACTTCAACAACAGGACATTTGGAACGGAGTGCCAAGCCAGGAACTAGGTACTACGTGAAGTAAAGGAGTCGACCCAGCTAGTCTTAACTTTGGGTACTGAGGTATTAGATAGCCATGAACCAGAGGGGTTCATTAATTTTTTCACGATTGGCATTCCTTAAGAAATTAATTATTGTGAAAAAGAAGAAATGAAAAACCTATCCATATGGCAGGATAAACGGATTACTTCCAAATAAAAACCAGCCAATTAAGACTCACGTTGGTTCAGAGCACTTTTGACGAGTTCATCCAATTCTTTTGTAAGTTTGTCAATTCCCTTGGTAAATGCCGGCACAAGCACTCGACGTAGTTCCTCGCGGTAAGCAATAGTCATGCTGGGTGCAATTGTCGTGCTCATCTGGCCCGAGAAGTATTGAGTAAACTTCTACAGCACAAGAAAGACGTTTGCAATAAGGGAACGGCAAGGAAAGTGAGGGAGGAGCGAAAAGGAGGGATTCAACATCAGCCTACTGGATCGACGATGACGGAGAGCATCCGATCAGCCACTGTCTTAGGCAGAGGACTCAACATCTCCTCCAGGGAGGCTCGCAAATGCTGACGCAGGGGCTCAAGGATTGTGGGAATGTCTAGCAATGGGCGAAAACAAACTAACAATCGTGTAGTAAACAATTATTTTGATAAAGCATCTGACAATGTAATTTTTTTGGGCCCTCCAGCTTTTGTTGCTATCTTTATTGAGGCGTTATACCCATACATGCGATTCATACCTGAATTCAGATAACGCCCAAACAAAACCGAGGGGGAGAAAAACATTCGAAAGAACCGCATCCGTTTTTTCCCATAGTCATTAATTACTACCACTAACATAATCTCGACATAAAAGGATTTGTCAGCACAGCTGAACTATCTCAGCATGGAATGCGTTAAGCTACTCAAAACACAGTGTCTTGGCATTTAAAAAAACGGTGGTTGTATTTGACCTACCCATACAATGCAAGTCGACTAATGGCGATGAGCCAAACTTGCCACCTAGCATTACTCGCAGCGACATCACAATGACACGCCTGCTGTATCACTTGTAAAGGCCACTACTCATTTTCGCATCACCCATGTTCACCCCAAGGGTAAAGACTGCATCGTTCATCACTTCATGGACTGTATATCAGGAGTTGAGAGGCAAATAGCAAAACACTGAGATCAAATGTCGAATTTGAAATTTTTGATAAAAGGCGAATCTGCATCATGTTTGAAATCATTCAAGCAGGACTAAACCCACTGATGGCCTTTCCCATTTTCCTTAATTGCGTTTATTGTATTTTAAGGATGTTTTTCCATTTTGCTTGAAAACCTATCATTAAAAGCGGATTATGCATCTGGAATGATGTGTTTTCATAGCACTACAATTAAACAGAAGGTGAAATTAGAGCTAACAGCATTGAGGGTTAATAGATAATGAGGGACACCAAAATTAGCGCTTAAGGCATGTATGGAATTCTAATTTTCAGGTGTGATGTATGAAGGGATGCTGCCATAGCAGTACTACACAAAGCACTAATTGCTGGACCACACGTCAAGAGTCAGTTCCCTCCTGACACCGTTAATCGAGAAGGCAGGAAATAGCGTCGTGAACGAAGGCGTAAAACCAAAACCTACGGCCACCTACTTTATCGACGGAAGAGTTCAAGCGTAGTATGACACAGCAGTGGGATGGTTTTAAAACGTAAATGCTTCAAACCGTCCATCAGGAAACGATTTTCAGGAGTCAGATAAGTTTACGAACGCATTTTGCATCCTCAGAAATTTTTGCTCTGCTACAAACTCAGGTTTCGGTTTGCCCTGAACGACTTTTCTGATTCAAACCTACCATCTTAATTTTTGATGCTGCCAACTAAGCAGAATCTAACGAAAATTTTTATCGGCCAATTCAAAAACTCTCACTCACTCGACTGAAAGATTTTTTGCATTTCATTCCGTATGATATCACGCGTCTGCTCCTGCAAGGTCTGCACCTGCTTGGCGCCTAAAACAGATGCCGCCTGTGGTTTTTTTGTTGAAGCCTTTGAGGCTGCAGAGTTCTGAACATTGTTCAATAGTGTTTCCAGATGCGCTAATTGCCTTGTTGTCTCGGCTTTCTGCTTGCGCACTTTGGTTACAGAAGAGAAGGGGAAGGCAGTAGGGAGTGAATGCGAGGCAAGAAAAGGTTATGAGAAAGGGGAATGTGGGGTAACTTACCTTGATCCACCAGCTGATTGGCCCAAGGGGGTGACGTGGAAGCAACGGTGGTGGTGGAGGAGGTGGGAGAGGGGGTCAGGACATTAACTTGCCTCAATATAGTGGATTGCACGTTGGCTAGTTTTGTGAGCTGGTTCTTATTCTCCAGTATTTTGTCTTGAAGAGGAAGAAAACTATCCAGCATTTCATGAGAAAAAAATTGCATGAGTGCTAAATAACGTTTAATAGGAGTTAAACTTGAATGCCATCCCGGGAGCCAATTTCGCCTAGAGAATAAGGAGGTGAATCACTGCCAACATATTAAATAGCGGTAATCATACACGAGTCTAGCTGTTCACAGTCATTTGTCGTATTTCCAAATGAAGAGTACCACGGCTGATTCGAAACATCAACAAATGAGGTGTCGAGTGATCAGAAGTGAAAGGTGCAAACAAATGCAAGCATGCATAAAATGTATGAAGTTAATGGTCAAGGCAACTTCTGTCCGTGTAGATTATTCGGAGTTCAAAAAGCCACTTAAAGTGTGCTAACCAAAAGAACTGTTAAACGGCACACATAAAGTAGATTGCGTATAAACATGACTGATCAGTTTGATTGAAGGTTTCAAGGATAGATGAATCGGAAAGGGCTGTTTGAATTTGTCAATGAACGATTGGATGAATCACAGATGGGTGTACGAAGAAATGGGTAGGTAGATGTGTAGAGGATGGGTGGACAAACTTGAAACGGCAGATTTGATGGATGGATCGATGCTTTGGTGTAGCGACAATTGGCTGACTTAGGTACGGACAGATAATAGGAGAGACGAATAGGTGAGTGAATGGGTTAGAAGCGAAAAAAATAACAGACCAAGAGATAGGTGATTGAATTAAGAAAAGTAAATGGTGTGAGGAATAAATTGGCGGATGAATAGATGGTGTGAGAGATGGACTATTGAGGAACGGATGAATGCGTCGAGTAATGGGTGAGTAGGGCACGAACATACTAATGATTGTACGGATAGGATCGGATCCAGGAATTGGAAATGGACTAGAAATGGGTGATTAAATGGATGAACGAATGAATAATTGGATAGATGGATGAATGTACAATTTGGTACGTGAAAGGACAGTGGGGAGTTGAAAATATCAAGGATATATGGGTGGATAATTGAATATTTAAATAGTTTCTTCCACATGAATAAGCCAACCGACATACTTGTGAGCGTCTTAATAGAAGCCGCCTGGGCCTTAGTCTCGGATAAGAGACTCTTCAGCAGCTGAATTACTTCCACATCCCCGGAAGCACCACTTTCAGTGGGGGGAGGAGCAGGGGTAACGCTAGGATGAATTTGCAATGATTTCAGAGACCCAGATGTGGCGATCACATCGTTCGAACTGCCATCCAGACTTCGCACAGAGTCTGAAAGTGGTTGGTTCATGCTGAGACTCATGGCCTTTGCAAATACATCATTCACAGGCCGGGAAAAGTCTAGGATGGACGGATCACCTGTAAGGATAGAGGTACATGCAAGGAAACTGAAGAATGAAGAATATCATTAATGCATCCTGACAACACCGGTTGGTCCTGATAAAAAAAAACCTTTCTAGCAAGATCATTAGCTAAGAATAGGCGTTTACGAATGCAGAGGTCTGTAGAAAATAATGTTTTAAGCATGAAAGTGAAGAACTCTCGAAGGTGCATGGAACAACGCAATGGTCTAGATTTAGGAAGAGCACAATAATCAACACGTCTAGATGCACTGAATGCCATTAATTAATTATAGGCAGAAACCATCTGACAACAAAACCAAACGCCGAACGAGAGGTAAACAAGAGGAAGCACTTTATGAGCAGTTTGTAATCAAGAATGAAAGAAAACTCAGATACCAGTCCCCGTCCAAAATCCCGAAAACTTGTTAAAACCATGGAATGAAATATTCCAGTCCTCTATAGACAAAATAATTATCCAGCAAAGAACAAGTTATGAGGATGATAACCGATGCCATGGAGGAGTTTGAATAAAACTCGAAGCAACTAAGCCAAAAGGGCAGCAAAAGTGACCACTTTGTTTTCATTGTGTTAATAGCCAAAACATAAACGTTAATTGTACTGTAAATGTCTCCTAGGTCAAGCCAGATCAAGAAATATGTATGGCAGTGCGGTCAAGCTATAAGCAAGCGATACTACCCCGGTGTTCTAATTTATCATCTTTTCTGACTGCCTGTAGGAGTACAAGTAAAGGGGGGGTAAATAAAGGATTACAGGCAATCTAAAAACGCAAGAACGAACCCCTTGGCCCTTAAGAATGTAGATACAGTGATACAATTCCACACTAACCAGTAATGCTAAGCATAACTTCAAGCAACACTGGGCCGTATAAAATAACTTTTCAGGATCAAGAAGTTAGGTGTCATTAACCAAATGGGTTAAAACAAAGGAATCGAGCGGTTGAACTTGTTCCTCTACAGTCGCAATGAAATGAAATGCAAAGACAGAAACTCACGGCACATGGAATTTGAGAGACTAGCAACACTGCTACTGCCTGCCAGACTGCGAACGGAGTCTGACAGCTCGCTTGCCTTACTCAGTCCTCCCATCCCCCGAAACGGCAGCTGGCTCGGATCGGCTGCAGAAGCAGAACAAAAATCAAGATTAGCGAGGCCAGTGGTTAAATTTGGCCGAAAAAGAGCAACGAAGACCTCAACTTTGTAAAGGTCGTGTTCGAATGGACCAAGTCAATAAATTCTGCCTAGAATTTTACGTCACATGAAGGCTAAAACAATCCGCATATCCTATTGCAGCAAAATATCAAAAACAGCCTCCTCATTCCCTCACAATTAAATATACGGATTGGAAAAAATAACGTTACACCAAAATTCAGAAGCATCTACGTCCCGACTCTAGTGAACCAAAGCTAGAGATGCGGAGGCCGGTGAAAAAGCGCAGCGATTGCAGATATCGACCATTTGTTGTGAAAAAATGACAAGCTCTGTCGCATTCACGCCCCTAAATAATACCTGAAAGGCATTTTTCACATGGATAAATTCATTAGCACAGTTGAGCTATCATAACAATATCGATAAACAGTAAGCTACCTTGCAGCAGTTACAAATATCTAGGGAAAATTGTGATGTTCACATCAGTTCCATAGAGAGACTCGTCGTGCAATCCTACTACAGATTAGTTATGCTTCATTGAGGCCTTCAAGGCCCCGAACAGATTGCTCACAGGAATGTCTGATGAGGCCAGAGATTGGGAATGAACACAACTGGATCTACCAGTGATAAGCATACGACCGATCGCCTGAAACGTTTACATCCTTCAGTTGTCTCGCTACTAAATGGGTGAGTGTTTCATCACATCGTGCTGAGTAAAGGTTTGAAGCATTTGTTGACAGGAGACATCGTCACCACACGCTGTTGCATCCACACACTTCCTCACTACACGGTCACCTGCCATCTTGATTAACGGCGGCCGGAGTAGACTGACACGACATGCTCAGCATCTGATGACAAGACCGACGCACCATCTACTACTCCTTGTAGCACTACCACGACATTTCCTTCGGAAACCCAAAGTTACACGTCCCTGGTTGACTTGAATGCTTCTGATAGGAGCGGCATCCCAAGTAGTACGCATGGCACCAACTTTTCGTGTAAGTTAATAATCGAAAATGAATTAATCAATAGAAAAACTATAGTTCTTAGGAAAATGAGGTATTGTGACTGATAGTGTCGCTCGACCACCTTTGTGGATCAAACCGATTGCTCTTGCGGATGGCAGGTTCGTATGCTGGGGTGTAAGCAAGTACGGCCCTGGATCAAAGGGGGAGGCAATCAGATCACCTTGTACATTGGGTACAACAAATATATAGTGCGTATTCCAGGAGCACAAGTTCATCTCTAGTAGTTTTCTAGAGGGTACAAATGTGACGAATGTAGAGTGCTTCAGCTATTGCAATATAGGCAGGATCATGGTAAATTAGTCTGCAAAAAAGGCGAGCAACTGAAAGGGTTCCAGAAAGCTGAACATGAATGTCAAATTTGTTCAATTTTCTTTAAGTCATAAGGAGTTCTTAAAACTGCCTTTTAAGCCAGTTATTTCAACTGTCCAGATTATTCACTGCTCAAAGCGCATCCCTTTATTTACAAATCATCACATCCAAGACAAGTCCACCAAATATACACACAAATCTACGTCATAAAATTGTATTATGAATGGAAAAATCCAGCAGAATACACCTCGTTCAGCTAGCTCATCTACAAACGCTGACTGACGGGTGGTGCTTGCTTCCCAGCTAGAAAATAGTTCAAATCTCTCACAGCCCTCTGCACCTAATTAGGTGGCAGCAGCTGCGAGGAGACTTACTAGCAGAGGTGTGAAGTGAATGGGTAGAGCCAGAGCCGAAGACAGTTGCCACTATCGGATCCTCGTTTGCAGGCTCAGCATCAGGGATTTTTCCGGCGGTCAAAAAACTCGCTTCCCCATCGTTTCCGCTATCACATATGTCACCACCACCGAAACATTGGCCTGTAGGCGTGCTGCAAAAAATTTACATTAACACTTCCTAGGACTTTAGTTCCCTGACCGCACTCTGCAAACAAACGGCTAACAGAGCTCAATTAAACTGATAGCTGGAAAGATCCTATACCTAGTTTGTTGTTATATACTCGACCCATCGCGTATGTGTGAGATCAGTCCCAGATAAAAAACGATGATGGCGTTTCAATTAAAGAATTTCGCTTTCAAATAACTGACTCAGCCTACCATGGACCCATCTAAGAACGTGCTAAAACTTGTGGGATAATTAAACCCATGTCAGAAACAGAGGCACTACTCACACTTCATGCTCCGAAGCAGCTTGAGGAGTGTCTAAAGTGTAGAGAGAAATGCAAAACTTAAATCGACAAATAGAAGCAGGAAGCATTGAAGTAAAAACGACGTACTTGAGTCCACGGAAAGCGAACTCTCAGTCGGGGGTGGTACAGAAGGGACGTCTCCATTTGGTGGTGGAGAGTAGGGACGTGAAGAAGCCGATGTTGGTCTCCGGTTGAACATTTTTGAGAAAACATTGAAGGGACTGGAAAAACTAGCGAAGTAGAATCGGTTATTTCCCACGGCTTCTTCCAGGAGAAAATTGTCAAAATAGCTTACATGGAACTCTTGCTTCCTTCGGGCAATAAAGGCGAGGAACAATTCCCAACCGTCCCTACCGTAGATAGAGGGTCATTATCCAAGGAGGGCTCGGGCGTAAGCTGCTCCTCTTTCGTGTCTACAGGAGTTGTCAGATAAGTAGAAAGGACAGGAGTGAAGCTTACGTTGATCACGCTGCATGTAGATACCCAGAGGAACAAAGAAACTTAGCTTTCCTGTCTTCAGCTCTCTGCAAAAAGGTACAGAATATGAAGACAAAGGCGAACACCTACTTTGGGTGAATCAGATTTAGTAGAGCTTCAATGTTATCACTGTCCCCCGAGTCGTAGGCTACGAAGGCTGTGGAGCAGAAAAAGTCGAAGCTTGTGAAACAATAACAAAAAAATCGCATACAAGTACTTTCTTAAACGAGATCTGAGAAATTGAATAGTCGTATAAACCAATTAAGTGGTAGCTGAAGTGGATAGCCAGAAGCTCTAGCCAATGAAACTGTAGCCATGACGCTTGAACTAATTGTGAATAGTAGAGGACTGGTTATGCGCAAGCACACACAAACGCGCACAGGCAGAAAATGACGTTTTCAGTTACGTCTCCGATCATGGTGTTTGTTTTTCTCTGTTTACCAAAAGGGTCTGAGACCGAAATCAGCACTTACGACGGTCCAGAGAAAGCGAGCGGGAAATCCGACTGACATCAATTGCGATACAGGGGCTGACGAGAAGAAACTCACTGACACATCGGAACTGCACTTCTTCTGGATTATCAGGATTCCTGGATAAATGCAGTGCATAGAGAACCTTGGAGAAAGAAACAGATCAAGATCTCAATTTGGGAGCAAATCCATCAGAAATGAATTTTTCGCCACATCTAACCTTCGACTCTTCAAGTAGCCGAGCCCACATGATAACCTTAAAAAATTACCCAAACTGCATACGTATGTCTTTATTTTAGCGGCACAAACACAGATGCATATGTGTATGTATGAATTCACTCATTCATCAATAACTGCATTGCTCTCATTGGAGCAAGGTGAAGGCTCGGGTAAAGTATCGACAGAAGGATGATTCTTTAGAGGCTGCATTTCAGACTTCTGCGACTCCTCCAAAGCATGCTTTCCCTTCCCCTCCTCCTTCGCTACAGCTTTCAAAGATGATCCAGCTGCCGGAGTAGCCGGTTTCACATTCCTCTGCTGTCGTCGGCGCTTAACAGCTACAGTAGAAGCCTGTCTAGCCCTTGAGAGCCTGCCTCTTTTCCTGAACGGAGCTACGTGAGATTTACGACCGACTGGTGTGATGTTCCATTGGCCGGAGGGGGAGGCCTGAACTCTCGGGGTCGAGCGACGACACCTGAGCAGTGAGCGCTCACGTGTTCGGGCGTAAGTTTTGCCACGATTGGAGTTATTCCCGTGCCCACCATTAAGGAGACCGCAGGTGCATATATTAGTGCTAATTTTTGCACGCTTTGATTTGCTTGGCATTGTTTGAGGTGGGGGAGATTGAGCGCACACAATTCCACAACAGAAAGTGGGCGATTGGAGGACCAGTTATCGATCAGCGCCGATTCAAAAAAGCACGTGACCACAGCGCATGCGAAGTGATTGAAATGACGACCCGTATAGAAGTCCGTCATAATACCAGATCAACGCCACCGGTGAAATATCCAGTGCTTCACTTCAACTATTCCCTTCCTTTGGACTACCTCGATAACAAGCACCATTGTTTCAAGCGGACATTCGAATTCTTCCCCTTTCCTTCAAGCTTAGTTTTTTCCCAAATTGACGCTTGTAGAACCGCGCTATTTTAGAATAGGCTAATAATATGATGAGATTCCAGCTGATCCATTTGAACGCAAAAATGAGCCGTGTAGAAGTCAGGGGTAGGTGATTAGGAAGTGAAAAAGCTAGTCACATTCCTCCGACACCAGGGAGTTTCGAATGAATCGATGAGTCGTAGATCTTAACTGGATCGAAACTAGCCATAAAAGAAGACTGACTTGTTGAGGTCAAGCACTCTATATCCACTAATCTAATTATAACTAATGGCAATGTACAATGTTCGTATGAAAAAAGGAGGAAAACCTACTGTGCGCTTGATATCACTGGCCAGAAGAAGATTAGCTACCGCACTGAAGGAAGTGATGAGCATGGGTTGGGGAGAGGTCTTTATGGTTTCACCATCCTCCTGGTCTCGTTCCTCATTGGGACAAAATCGAATAGTCTGAACAAGAGAGCAATCTGGTAGACGCCAAAGAAGCAATTCCCGATTGAAATCCTTTCCTCCGATCAAGTACCCTAACGGAGCCAACATACTGCAATAAACGTCGATAAAGAGGCATTAGGTCAATGTCAGAACTTGTACTGATGAGGGGTATTAAACCTTAAACTACCTCTTATAGTTGACATAGTGGAGAGCGGACAATGCAGAGGCCCCAGGCGTCGTCCATTTGCGATAGGGGCTAAAGAAAAAGTTCGGAGCGCATTAATTTTTTTCGGCCTACCCGAAAGACTCCGATTCATCGTCAGATATTTTAAACATGAGGATTTGTCCGATACTCACACCAATGAAGATGGTCGAGGCGTCGGCAGTGAACTCCATTGCTTCAATATTGCCGCCATAAGTGGAAAACCGCATCATAATTTTGCTTAAGAGACGCGGATACGAGTGATATTGAACTGACGCCGTTTGGAAATCAATAGGGTCAGAAGGCATTTGCTCAACAACTCCATTCAAATCCACAATATATGCCTAAATAAATGTGTAAAAGTAGCAGAGCCCACAAGCTCACATCTCTATCCAAGGCCACCGCTAGGAGCAAGGAGAAATCTTTGTGATCTTCTGGTATTGTACACTTTGGTCCCCATTTAAGAGCACAGTGGGTAAGAGTGGAACTGTCTTCATTGAGATTAATGGACATTAAGAGGTTATTCACCGCATCAACATGATTAACCTAGAATGCAACCGTGACAAGATACATAACCTTACGTGGTATATATTTAGTGTTCCGTCATAACTTAATACGGCCAATATTGGTGCAACATACGAAGAGAAGTCAAGTGTAAGGAAGTCACTGTCAAAGTTCTTGAGAAGTGACCTGACACGTGTCTCACTATGCGTTACCCGTACTAGCGCTTTGGACTGACCTAAAACGGGTAAGTATGTATAATTGATGAACCACCTTTAATAAACCACGCGACGCTTCCCGAAGCAGCATGACTTGTCAACAACTTCGTTGGATAATACTTGTATTCCCAATCGTACGATACTAGAGGTGTAACCATTAACTGTAAAGATAGAAATCAAGTCACAAAAATTTACAGAACTGCTAGAGCTTTTGCCGCTTGCCCTGATAGCACTAATTGAACTGGCAACAACATCGACAGACGAAGAGTGGATCCCAAAGTACTCCTCGTAGCCATTGCCGTTTAAATATCTAATGGAAGTCTAGTAAAAAAAGATGAATTTGTTTACATCTTCTCAGCAGACGACCCCATAGCGTTAGGCACAGTGGAAGTAGTGGGAAACTACCCAGGTGCAGTATTAAACCCGAACCGTGAACTAACCAATCAATTGCTTGCGATTGTGTGAGTTTCGATTTGAATAAACGTCATGAAGTGGCGGGTAGATTAAAAATGCGCATGGTATTTTATTAAAAAATAGTGATTGTGGCTTCAAAGTTGGTGGCCGTTCGAGAAAATTTGAAATGCCTTCAAAAAATTTATCGGTTATAAATTATCGCAAGTAGAGTAAACAGCAAAAGATGGCACGTCCATTAAATGAGCTTATATTTTACGATAATTGGCATATTCTTGCTAAAACCAGGTTGAATTATGCAACATGGGTTTGTCTAAATATATTTTAGATATGGGGTGGTCGTAAAGTCTAACCCTCGTGTTTGGTCAGACGCCATCGGCCCCTTGAGGAGGTAGCACTGTCCGAACACGCTCAATTTACATTAGCCATGCCTCTTTGATATCGCAACCCAGTGGGTATGCTTTCATCCAACTGTTCAACATATTTATAACTATTGTAATACTTTGTTTGTTCGAACTGCCGGTTTCGGTCGCTTGGGTGGCCATCTTATACTAGCCGGTTGGACGGTCTTTGGGGCCGTGCCGACAGCCCCCAAGCCCTCTCTTTCCAGAATATATATTCTGCCCCAATACTATGCCTTCTTTTACCTTAAAGGGAGTCTCGGGACGCTACACTGGTGGCAGCGGAAAGCGGACCCGACTTTGATGGATTTTATCCTGCTCCATGCCGCTTCTGGCAAACTTTGGCGGTGTGAAAGTGCATGTGCTATGGATGGGAGAACCTCAGGTATCTCGTAACAGAAGGGCTGAGATCGACGTCCAGCTTCGGCATCTCCCTCCTTCTCGTGTTCTGCAAGGAAGCTATTAACAACTGAAGCGACACTAGCCGTGAACCTTAAGTCCAGTGCAACTGCCGAGAAGGATCAGTGACGTTGTGTTCAAGCATCCTCTGTAAGCTCTCTCTCTCCTGTTCTCAGATGCAGAATGTGCAGGACGCCATTCGATAGCATCGTTTTATGCTTTGTACACTTGGATCACGTGCATCCCGTTCCTATGAGGCCCTATTGCCCTATTCGCTCGGGGTTCTACGATGCCCTTGCGTTTCTTCTACGGCATCAGAGAAGCCTGGAATCACAGCATGTGTTGTGTGTGTCTCTCATCCATTCGAAAACTTGGATTCGTACCCCCATCTTTCATTGGGCCACATTATCGTGGGAGAGGAGAACTAAGATATGCGCATTTGCTGCACCGAGTGCTACGCAGAATTGATGGCACTACAAGAAGACATGCGCTCGAATCTCGATGGTTTGCACGGTTAGCTCGTGGGTGCTTCTCGCAGCACTGATTACGTTGTGATAGCTGACACGGGAGGCTGACCAAGGGGAGCGTCGGGGACGACGCTCGAAAGAAGAGAGGGGCTGTGTAATACTTTGTTTGTTCGAACTGCCGGTTTCGGTCACTTGGGTGGCCATCTTGTACTAGCCGGTTGGACGGCCTTTGGGCCGTGCTAACAGCCCCAAACCCTCTGTTTCCAGAATGTATATTCTGCCCCAATACTGTGCCTTCTTTCACCTCAAAGGGAGTCTCGGGACGCTACGACTATGAGCACCAACGGATACTAACGTGGTAAACCGCTTGTTTCGAATCCGTCGTCGACAAATTTATTTTACTACCTGGATCAAATCATGCTAATGGAAGACAATAAAATCGTGGAACACTCCGTTTTGGTAATAGATTGATGCTATTTAGGATAAATTGGGAAAGGTCTCGAATTTTTCTTTGTCAGCGTTGTGTGCTCCCAAGTTTGAAAGCATCGCCCTCAATTTTGCACTAAACCGAGTCACTACTAATGTGCAGGATACCTGGAACTTTGGACATTAAAAGGGAACTACGCTAACGAGCAAAAGCCATGTGTGTTAAGTCTGAAGAAACTAAATGGTAACATTTTGTACAAATGTTTTAAAAAGCACTGTGGTGGCAAGTGTTTCGTCGATCTAAACCAAAGCACTTGCCATCAGCTTTAATAGTCATTTACGCTTTTAGTAGGCTTCGTAATGCACAAACACAACTTGTAATAACTTGTTTGTTCAAACTGTCGGTTTCGGTGAGCTGGGTGGCCATATTGGATTAACCGTTTGGCCGACCTCCGGGCCGAGCCAACAGCCCCCAGCCCTTCCGTTTCCAGAATATACACTCTGTCCAAGTACTGTGACTTTTTTACGTTAAGGGAAGTCCCAGGACGCCACATGATTCACTACTGAGTCAGCGATGTTGGTATCACGCACTGTACTTTTGAGATTCAACCGTAACATGGTGAATTTATCATTGATTTAATATTTTCACCATCTCTGGTGTGTGATCGGTTCTAACCAAGTAAAATAAACGAAAATTGGTCTATTAATGCTTTAGGTAAAAATAGCAAACAAAATTTTTTGCCGTATGGTTGCAAATATATCCCTTTGCGTTCAACTTACATATCGATTTCGCATAGTATCCCTCTTTTGAAATTACAAAGCCTGCGCAATTTTTTTTTTAAATTAAAGTAGCGCACAAATTAGTTAACTTGTTTTTTACTACAAGTGGTTTGTTTGATGGAATCCGCTTCTTAATTTCCTTTCATTTGTTTGTATTTATCATTATATAACGTCGAGGTTTGCGCGCGTCGTGCAGACATATTTTGCGCCTAAGTAGGTTGTGTTCTTCGGAGTTCCGTCGTGATGCTGTCTCAAAAGATTGCTTTGTCGCTAAGCGAATTGATTAGAGTCCCGTACTTGTTTAGAACAGCCAAGCTCTCCAGTGCTGCACCGGATTTGCCATTTCACAAAATGGTGGAAATCTTTTACAACAATGCTGCCAAGCACGTCGAAGAGAAAATGAATAAGGAGCTTCCTTGGCAAGAACCATGTGAAAGGAAGGCAAAATATGTCAAGGGGGTCCTTGATAACATTAGAGCGGTTAATAACGTCACTGAATTCCACTTTCCTATCAAGAGAGATGACGGCTCATTCGAGGTTATTCATGCCTGGCGTGCTCAACATAGTCATCACCGCTTGCCATGCAAGGGTGGTATTCGCTATGCCGCAGACGTTAATATGGGCGAGGTTCTCGCTCTTGCTTCTCTAATGACCTTCAAGTGTGCCGTTCTCAACGTTCCGTACGGTGGTGCCAAGGGGGGTGTCAGAATCAATCCTAAGGCTTATTCCGTTAATGAACTTGAGCGCATCACCCGTCGTTACACCATGGAACTTGCTAAAAAAGGCTACATTGGTGCTTTTGTTGATGTGCCTGCTCCTGACATGGGCACTGGTGAACGTGAAATGGCTTGGATGGCTGATACCTATAGCCAAACCTTGGGTACGTTTACTTTCCTCAAGATGCCTCTATTTCCTTTTCTGCAGTGCATTTACGTGTCTTCGTTGTTTTTAGGCTATCAGGATATTAACGCTAAGGGTTGTGTAACTGGCAAGCCCATAAATCAGGGTGGTATCCATGGTCGTACTGCTGCTACCGGTCTTGTACGTTAAATTGTCATAGACTTTCAAATGTCTGGCCGGAATAATCAGGTTGTTTTTCTTTTAGGGTCTCTTCTACGTATTAGAAAACTTCATCAACAACGAAAAGTGGGCTCACAAATGTGGCCTCTCGAGCGGTATCAAAGGTAAGACTTTCATCGTTCAAGGCTATGGGAACGTCGGTCAATATACCTCCCAGTTTATGCACGAGGCTGGGGCCAAGTTAATTGGTGTATTGGAGCTTGATGGTAGCATCTACAACCCCAATGGGATCGATGTTCCATCCCTTGAGGCTTACAAAAAGAGCCACGGTAGCATAGCCGGTTTCCCCGGTGCTGAAGCCTACACAAAGGGTAGTCTTCTCTCCGAGAAGTGTGACATTCTCGTCCCAGCGGCAAATGAGCGTCAAATCAATGTGGACAATGCTGATGGCATCCAGGCAAAGCTGATTATTGAAGGCGCTAACGGTCCGATCACGCCTTCAGGAGACAAGATCCTACAAAAGAAGAATATTCTTGTTATTCCTGATCTTCTAGCTAATGCTGGCGGTGTCAGTGTCTCCTACTTTGAGTGGCTGAAGAATCTGAACCATGTCAGCTTTGGAAAGCTCTACTTTAAATATGAGAAGGACAACCATCATCATATTCTCAGTAGGTATCTACCAAAAACCATTAGTGACATTCTTGACCTTATTCATTACTTGTTATCTGTTTCTCTCAGATAGCGTTGGGCAATCACTAGAACATGCCTTTGGAAAGAAGGTTGACATCCAACCGACGGAAGAATTCAAAGAACGCTATGACGTAAGTGCCATCCGTGATAGCTTTCCCAAGTTTTATGATTTCAATTTAGATCATTTTCGGTACCTTAAATTCACTGTAGCATATCTCAGAGGAAGATGTTGTCCGGTCAGGTCTTCACTACAGCATGGAACGTGCATCAAACGTGCGTCTACTGCACTGCCTTCTGGGACATTTTCTTCCACTGATCGTTCTCAGTCTTCTTTCTTCCCTTTAGGTCGTCATGGATACTTGTGAATGTTACAATCTTGGCTTGGATCTTCGCACAGCAGCCTACATCAGTGCGATTGAGAAGATCTTCTACACATACCATGGGTCAGGAATGACGCTTATCTAGGTCAAAATGCTTGACGGTTTAGAACTAGTCAAGTACCTTTGCCTCTACTACCACTAATTACACCATTTGACGAACAACGCTTTGGCGTCAAGCACTGTGCTTTCTGTCGTTTTGCTGATTCCTGTCTTACGAAACGTTTTAGTGTAAGTTAGGCATGGGTCACCAGCATTTGTCACATCCGATTTAACCAGGTTCATGGCACATGTAAGTAAAGCTAGGGGTGATTCGTATGGTTCACTTTTCAAGCAGTGGGTTCAGTTGTAACGTCCAGTAGTTAGCCATTTGGCCCTGTCGCTTCTTGCGGGGTAGCCTTGCATTCTCAAGATAACCCGGAGATATTGTAAAAATAGTGGGTTTAAAGGTCTCGTAAAACCTTGTCGGCTTTTGATCTGATTGAAGTCGATGCCTAACCGAGAGGATGGGAGAATGCCACCATCTACCCGCACAATGAAACTTAGTTTGATGTCTAGTCACGGAGTGGTTAGTTATTTTAGGTGATCAGGGACGCTGAACTGAGGTCCTCGAGGGGTAGATCTTAGTGCAGGCGGCTAAGTCCCTCAAATGTCTCATTTCAACGATCAAGCTCTTTTGCAAGAAAACTGCATAATTTTTGAGCTAATAATGGCTTAGAAGGCCTTCGTAAAAGAAACATTTCCTAATTGAATAGGCTTTCAACGTGGTCATCTGAAATAGGTGAATGAAGATTGGTAAGATAGTACATTTAAGTTTCATTTTGAAGTACAAGTTACATTGAAGATTCCAGAAGTACTGTATTTTAAATTTTAGCCTGTATAGTACGTAAGAAGGAAGAATTTGGAGTCCACCATTAGCTAAAGGCTATTTCACGCGAAACCGACCATAGGGGGTAAGAGTCAAAGAGAATAAGAAGCAATAATTGGCGTTTCCTTACTCAGTTCACCAATTTCTATAAAAGCCTGACGAATAAAAATTCCACAGATAATTGCAACATGACTTAAAAGTAGAAATTTCGATAGCAAATTAATCCCATATTGTAGCCTAAATCTTCAAGTGCAAAAAATTGGGTGGTAGTGGAGG
>MIEF01008254.1:0-24753 GCA_001870725.1 Taenia solium | reverse complement strand
CCTATGGAGCTTTTGAATAAGAGGTCAAATCTATGGGACCAAAGTGCATGATGGTGTCAAAGTGCGAGCAAATAAGTGGTAGCAAGGAGTAATGGCGGGAAAAGGAAAAGAGCATAACGTTAACCTAGTAGGAGAACTTTATAAAGGAAATGAAAGTTAGCTGCCTCAAATAAAAGTTTTGCTGGCTTTCACTCACCCCAGATGTTTGATTTATGCCAAATCGACGTTATTTCCATTGGATTGGAAAGGTCCTAGCTTACAGAGTCTTTAACTCATGTCCCTCAGGGTTAGGGTTAAGGTTAGGCCCAAAGTCATCCACCGGAAGGCTAGACCAATCCATCCTGCTTATGGTAAACTACTTCACAAAAGTTGCTTCAGTTTTCTTTCTTTTCTGGATTTGTTAGCGCTAAGTGACCGCATCGGCACCCATCGATCTAAGTGATAATACGGGTGGTGGGCTCGATTTCCATCGCACATGGAGCTAAATGCATTTCTAATGAGATTATTTTATCATCATCAAACCACCTCGTTGGCAATGCAAAATTGACACCTGATCAATCAATATTTATCGAATCAAGGCACATCCGTGCATAGGTACCCCAAGATGCGGATGCAATGATGAAGCTTACGTATTAATGGAGGAATAAGGGTGCGATGAGTAGGAAGGCCCAGCATAAACGGAGACCCTCGTCAAGTAAAAAATAGCCAGAGGCTGATCCCATTACTTCATTTGCGTTGATGCAGGCATATTTTACAGAAATTTCACGTTGCTTGTTTCCTACGCAAGATGACAACCTGTGCTTTTGGCGATTTACCCAAAACTAATCGTCAACCTCTACTGCCATTTTGTGAGTAGAATTTTCAAAGTTTGCACCGAATCTTGATCAGAGCCTTCTCTCCTCTACTTTTTAAAATGTGATGTGGGCAAGCTTGATAAACACGATAGGAACTAGTCACTGAATGGCATGTGCTGCCGCCCAATCGCGAGAAGAGAACACACTTGCTGTGATTTGGAATTTACAGCATTTTGAGATGAATCATAGATCACAAGGGCTCAATCCTGTACTTTGTGCATTCAGTAAACGCAGCAGCCTTTCTCTTTTGCAGTGGTAAAAGTCGTGCTTTAGTCTGACTTAATGAACCAGATTTGACCAGCAACTTCATTTCACCTATAGCAACAATTTTAATCTCGGACTTTGTACAGTGGTCTGGACAGGAATGCTGGAATCGTAGTTGTCGGCTAGATTATAGGTGGTGCGTAGAACATTTAATTTGAAAGAATGGCTGGAAAGCTGGTCTGAAATCCGCTTCAAATCAAACCACATCCTAGTCAGGCTGATAATAGTTTAATGGCTCTGTCTAGCAGCTTCAATTCTGAATTGGATTTGGACTGCAACTGCCAGTGCCAATGCAACAGCAACCAGCACGGGTGTCGTGGAACCATCAATCTAGAAGGAGGTTAGAATAAACAAACCGAAGAAAACGAGAGAAGTCCTTTTGCTTTGAACTCCTACACTACAAATTCATGTCTGGAAGGTAGACGAGTGGAGGGTGGATCAATGAGTGGATCGTAGACTGCTTCTCTTGCCTCAACGAATTCAGCCCACTCTTCTCTCATTTTCGTCGCGCACCTACAAGGTACCTCAATGAAGGTGGGACAGAAAGTGCGTAGATCTCCATCATTGTTTACTTTGTGTTGTGGCTACTTGAGTCCGCTCCATCAGAGTAGCCGAAATGAGAAGAGAAAGGAACAGGCAAAAACATGACATGGAGAGCTAGTCATGTAGACAGCCCAAAGGCAAGGATTCAGAGGTGGCGTAACTATTCCCAGGAGTATATCAACGTTTAATTTAGCTGCTACGTAGTGCACTGCCCAGCGCTGGATACCGTCTCTGATAGCACTACTGCGTGCATTCAGCTAAGATGGCCTATCGAACAACTCCAACTGTCACCAGCCTCCATTACGGCTAATGGAAATACCTTGTACTTCCAAAGCTCAATCATTGTGCATTCTTCCGTAGCATACCGTTAGCCTAGATGTGCCACATATAAGTTGATGTCGTCCATAACCAACTTCACCTCTAGAGGCTCCGCCGGCAATGCCCGAACCAAATGACAACCAGTCATTTCCTATTAGGGTGATCCCCCACCCTATCCTTAGAATAGTCCCGAACATTCATGAAGTTACCCTCAACATTCCATCGCTGGTACTGTAGTTGTCACAACATAGGTCGCTTTACACCTGCACCATGGTGTTACACCACTGCTCCATCCGACCAGATTAGAAGCTTAGACCCAAGGTCAAACGATTGTCCCGATACGTGGCTGACTTTGGGAACATGGCCATAAGCGCTCATCGTATCACGAAGCTTTTGACGGAGGCGGGCAAGGCGAAACACACGCACGTATCGCTGGATGCGGTAATGAGTAGAGGTTTAAGTTGGACAAAGGGTTGGAAATCTCCGTGGTTATTTCTCGCACTTACCTCCCTGGTACCCTTCATTGTTCTTTCCCCTCTTCATTTTCCAATTTCTTCATTTCCTTTTTTAGTTAGTTAGGGCTTTTAAGATGCAGTGGCGATACTGATATCACTAAATAGCCTCGTCGCAGATGTCGCTCCATTGTAGGAGGTGGTGGAACAATAGCTGCCTTTTCCACAACACGATTGTATCCACTTAACTGCGCGGGGAGGTTAGTTATCAAACTCACCTACAAGCATGCGTGCGTGTGTGTGTTGACAAAGAGTAGAAGGAAATGGATGGTCTAGTTGGACGTTTTCTACTTAGTTGGTGACTTTATCGAAATAATCCAAATTATGATGATTTTGCGAACAGCGCAGACAGTATTTGTAGCACTAACTACCCATAGGAGCACCGCATTTATTAGACCCTAAATTTATCAGATTATTTTTGCGAGTAATAAAAAGACATTTACTAATAAAATGAAAGTACCAGCGCTAATTCGCGTGAGGGCAAATTGAAGTGGTGGTGCGAAGAGTTTAATTGTTAAATCCTTGTATTTATGAAACGCTTACCGTTCCAAAATAGCAGTTTTTTTTACGTTTTTTGTTCTGGGGCAATCAATTAGGAAACTGAACAAGCATGCTGTTGTTTTATTAACTCAACTTCAGTTAACCCCATGAATGCCCAGACCCATTAAGATGCGACTAGTAGTGTGTTAGCATTCAAGCGAACTGAGTCGCGAAACATCCCACTTTAAATGCACTGCGATAGTGGTAGTTCAATACCGATCCCTAACACTGGAGAATCTTGCAAAAGTGCAAAACAATGATAGGAATAGCATAAAAACAAAAGCTTTTCTGATTATTGCACCTATTAGGCTGCAGCATACGGTGACATAGTGAATAAGCAGTGAAGTCAAAGTGGTGGGACGAGGGCATGTGTGTACGTGCGTATTCGATTCGAAGAAACCATTTCGCTCCTCTGATTTATGAGCAGCACATGACTCCATCACTTGACTCTATCTTAACAAAGGGAATTGGGAATGCATGATGCAAAGTTGGTCAAAATTTGCTGGAAAGTGCTAAAGCACATAAAAGAATATTTTACTCGATGATAGTCATTTAAAGCACCAATCCATTCCACCAGTTGCTTCGTCGTTGGCGGTGTACTTCATAAAGTCTGCATCGGGACATGCTATTTCTCAATTTATTTGCGACAAGATGATGGCCGATGTAGTAGTTTCCAAAGATATAGCTCTGACCCCTAGCAATGCACCAACAACCAACCAACTTGGCGAAATCAACGCAAGACGTGCATAAATGCATACTACGCGTCTCCTAGGGCATTGGGGGCAGACCATGTTAGGGGCGATTGCGATTCTCATCTGCGTGGCATAAAGCATCACTTGCTTTTCTCCGTCATTTGTTGTTTCTTGTCTTCTCCTCATTCCTGGTGGCAACGTTATGCTTTTCCTTAAAGGCGACCAAAATCAAACCCTGTAGGGCTCTTGAGTTGTTTCAAAGCCGATGATAACGTTGGACACAGTTCCATGGAGATTTGATGCGCACATTAATGTGGTGATCTGCCCATAAAGTTCCTGAAAAGTGATTATGCGAGGTGATTTTCAAGTGAATTGAATGCATATTCGATTGTGCTTTCCTAGCAGTGACAAATATTTTAGGCAAATGCAAACACAGTCATCTCCACCTTTGCAGCCATCGCGTTTGAGAGGCGTTTATTTCCAATTTAACATGAAGGAAAACGCGTATTTACTTATAGGCATGACCGACCAAGTAAACATAGTGGATCAACGTACGTCGTGTATGGTAAAAATGGATCAAAAGGACAACAGAAGCAGTAGTTATCGCTGGTTCCCATAACTAACCAAATAATTATCTTGTCTAAGATACAACCATTTGGTTAAACTACTAACTTACGCGTTTGCAGTTTGCAGTGAAATTTTCGATGAAACGAGCATTTCCTTATGACAACATCTGATTTCACGCGATTGTACTTTTTCCAAATTTCTGGTTGATGTGAACGAATTGCGTGAAATGTGCGCTTACCCAAAGATGTCGTGGCTGCCAATAAAACTCGAAAACGCCACATTTGAATTGCTTGATGGCGTCGGTAAACTGAGTCCAGCTTGCACCAACCCAAATGCATCGTGACTATCACTACAACACGGAAAAACTGCATTTGAACTGCTACATATTGTCGATAAATTGAGTGGAATGTGCACTTACCTGGAGGTGTCGTGGCTGGTGGTTAAAAGAGAAAAAATAGCACATTTAAATGCAAGGCAAGTTACTCTCTCCAACAAAATCTACCGTATAGGAATAACGCAAAGCCACTTCAAGCGTCATCTCCAAATTCAGTGTTGTTCAATTTGAAACAAGTGCCTCCTAAGCACAATGACTGGAAGGGTGGGGACGGCAGTAAATTAGCTGCACGCATTTACATGAAACACTTGACATTGCTAGGAAAGCACATTCCAACATACATTTCATCCTCCTCAAGGTAATCTCGCATAATTACTTTTTAGGGACTCCATGAGCAAATCGCCTCACTAATGTACGTACAAAATCTCCATGGATCCCATCCTTCATTATGTCCACTGAGGCAGCACGAAAATCTTACAGTGTTGGATTTTGGTAGCCTCCAAGGAAAAAGCATAAAGTGAGGATAAAGAACGAGGAGGAAATGAGAAAAAACAATGATGGAGAAGGACAAGTGATGCCGCAAATGCACACCCATGCATCCGTGAAACACAATTGTCTCCACCATGACGGGCCCTTGTACCCTGAGAGATGTCTAGTGTGCATCCCTACCCGTCCCATGCTGATCTCACCAATTTAATTGAAGCACTTCTCAAGCTTCATTTGTCCTCCTCTGATGTTGCTTTCTTGCGGTCAGAGTCTAGAGACGTAAATTTGCGAAATGCTACAATGCACATTATCTCGTTGCAAATGGGTTGAGAAATATCATATAATGATGCAGACATTGTAAACTACACTGACAAAGATGAAGCGGCTGGTTGAATTGAGTGGTGTTTGACACGACTACTGGTAAATCAAATGCCCTTCCATGGGCTTTAGCACCTCACAGCAAACTCTGGCCAGCCTTGCATCAAGCATTTCCATCTTCCTCCATTAAGACGGTGTCAAGTGATGAAGCCATGCACTGCTCGTAAGTCGGGAGAGCGGGAAGGCTTCTTCGATATGGCCATATCCGTGACCTCATGCATTGATGGCAGCTATCACTGGGATTCATTCCTTTCGCCTTAGCAACAATTAAAAACTTTATGTCATCTTTCAGTAATCAGTTCAAAATTACTTTCATTGATTCAGTGTGCATAATGTGTACTAGAGTCACTTTTAATGCTAACACTTTCCATAAGGCAAAGAATTCCATAAAAATTTACACTGATTTTTTAGAGTTTGTGGAACCACACACATTCTACTTTTCCTTCATTTGAATGTCACAGGAATTGCACGTCGGGGTCTTCGAAGCAACACAAATACGCCTAAAAATGTTAAAATCTGCCATTATGTACAACAAATTGCGTTAACGTAAAGTCTGAAAAGAATACTGGTCTACCCGTCAGGCCACAATAGCATTTCTGCGAACATGTTCACCCTCAATTCTTGTGGGATGTGAAATTTAAGCTGGCTTGACGCTCTCTACAATTCTATTAGGCTTGCCATGGAGGAAGACAGATGAGCGTAAAATGTCGCTGAAATAACTACGATTGCTCACAGATCACCAACAACTTTTGTTATTTTAACAATTACAGTAAGATTTAGGGCTAGCAGTAAATTAGTCCAAGTGCCTCATGCACGATTGACCTGCCTGTTCCTGTCATCCGATTGGAAACATCATTGACTTCAGATGAATAAAGTGAGATGAGCTTCCAACGAAGTGTACGATGCTGGACTGGAAGTGGAACAGGGTTCAAGTAGGATGCAAGGATGTTGTTGTGTGCCTGAACTGTCTCTTTCATTAGTCCTTGCGCTATATTGACCTTTGCAAATACACAAGTACCAATGCCAGATCTAACAATTGTTTCTGCAACTCGCTCACCGTAGAGAGTGGAGTAACCCGGAATGCCGACCTGGATGAAAGTTGTACTGCATTTCCTTTACTCGTCATCGGCAAGGAAGTACATGCACTTGCTAGATGGTTCTTCCATCGCTTCCACGTGGTGGGCGAAGATGACGAGGAATGCTAAAAGAGCCCCCAAATAATAGCGAAAAGAGCCTTTTGTGGCTCAATTGACTAAATGTATAACCGCTCGTTTCTGATACGGAGTTCGGCCACCGACTATGGTCAAGAAGCCCCACATTACGAAAACTAAAAGCACCAATCAGTTTATAATGTTCTCCACGAAGCTAAGATGCATCAAAAGTTGCTTACGGTCTCGCGCTTCAACAATGACAACGGGCTAACGAACAAAATGTCCTCACATGGAAATCTGACCCGTCTTTCCTCCGGAATTTGGCAAGTCTTCCTTCTTCCATTCCTTTTCGCTTTACATGGCTCCCATTGATTTAGATAAACACCGGCCAATATAAAGGATGTACATGCCAAATCCTTTCCGACTCCGAAATGGACACATTATTAGTATGTCTCAAGGCTTCTGCAACTCTTTACCGAAAGAGGAAGATCGTTTCATTGTCTAACAGATTACGCTTAGCAGAAGGATAGACGGTGGTAGCAGAATGAACGACGATGTTTAGAGTCAGCATAGGCAAGGAGCCATAGATTGTGAATTCTCTACTTTCTTCCGGAACTGGCTTGAAATGTGATCCTCCACGCCAGTTTTCTACTCAACAATAAAGTTGGAATGAATGAAATGTATGACGCCTGCGCCACTCACCAAGACGCTGAGGAACAGCATCCCTTTCATGATCTAAGGACGACGTCAGACATGCACACAAGGTTGCTGTTATGGTCGTAAACAACTCTTGTCACCGACAACAAGAGGGAGCACTGTAGAGCGTAGCAAGATGAAATTCCTGTCTTTGGTAGGGACACTTAAGAGCACACCGCCAAGCTGGAATTGGCATTAGACCGTTTGCGAAATGCAAATTTAACCCTAAAGAAAAAAATTGCCGGTTTATGTGATTTCGGTCAAAGAACTTCTTGGACCATACTGCTTTGTCGGCCGGGTTTTGCGCAAGTAAAACTTGTTGTCGTAGTGGTAGTATCAGTGTTGGTGACGTGGAACCATTTCAAAGACTGCTCTCTCCTTTGATAATGGCACTCCAGCCGAAATCCTGCCTCGCTGTCCATCGCATTCATCCTCACTTTCCCGATCCATTCGGCATCTGCTATCGGCACGATGACGTGTTGAACTACCGTCTCATCAGAAATGACTGATAAAAACGAAAAGAAGTTGATTGCGAGGTTCTAACAGCAATTCCCATTTGTATCCTCGATGCACATCATAACAGTTGCAATGATCTTTGACTGGCTGCAATGCATTTCATAAAAAGTTGTCAAGCATCTCAATGGTGGCTGGAGTACAGAATGGAATAGTGGGAAAGTACTTCTAACCCAATAGCAGGCTCTGTTTAGAACCACCGCATCTCACACTACTTTCAGGGATATATGCATGGCTTTGGCTCATTCCATCATTAACTTACTCATCCGCCTTATTTTATGGAGCAGCAGAGGAATAACACAAAGTATTGCGTGTGGCGCTACTAAAAGCTGCATGAATTTCGACGATAGCCATAGTAAACTGACGAATGGTTCCCCATTGTCGAAATGATAACCATTGCCATACTTTGGTAGCTTGGTGAGATAGTTAGACAAACGCATTTATAAGTTTCGAAAGAGGAACCTAACGGCGATCTTAATCTAATGTAAATGCAGAATAAATCCATATGATGTCAATCGCATCGCGTCAGACTCGAGAAAACGCCTGCTGTATCGCTGTCACCGATGTCAGTGGCACCTGCGCTTCCCACTCGCATCATGTTAATGCTGGTGGCGATGCTGAGGAGGCGGAGGAGGGGTGGCCTGGGCCTAAATGTGTCCTGTGAACGCTGCATTATGTGCTCGTCTTCCAATTCCACTAGAATACTTTAAAAAATTTTGCATTTTCGTAAGGTGGAACCAAGAAATCAGTTTTAATGAAGAGTTACAATACTACACGTAAGGGGCCTGGCTGCTATGCAGTCAAACTGAGGAGTTGGTTTTTATGATAGTCGAACATGGAAGACAATGGAAGGATAGTGCACAAAAGTATGCCAACGGTGGAAAAAATCGAGGCTTCAAAAGCAACGTCACTCTTTATGTAGGGTCTGGAGAGAAATAGTTTGTGCTCGGGAGAGGAATCCTTGGAGCCTTAATGGACGGCTGTCGTGAAGACTCAATTCCATGGCCATCATACATGAGGATTGGGAAAAATTTCAAAGGACAGATCTAATCCAAAAGTAAATTCCTTCGAGTTCTGCAGACCATCAAATATTGGTGATGTTCTACCCAACTGACTGGAACTGGACCACTGATAGACCACGCTGAAGGTAGTACACAAAAACTTATTGGATAATTCTGCCAGTTTAATAGAAGAAACTCGTATAACAGCAACTACTGCCGAAGGTTAACGAAAAAATCTGAAAACCTTGCAGATTTAGAGTCACGATGCGTAACTTCTTTAAACAAATAACTGCCATTGCGATGGACGAAGAACCAGCGATAGCATCACAACACCTCTCCCGCCGCAAACTTCCCGTTTTAGCTCTACGTTATCCAGATTCACAATGTAAAACTTTTAGTGTTGATGTTGTTTGAAGGCGCCGATCGTCACTCATTTAAATTTCCTCCACCCTGATCAAAAGCGCAGTTTTTATTCATTCCATTTGGTCGAATGTCTATGATGAAAATTTTTGGATCAGACAGTGGCCAACTTGACAAATTATAATGGATTGGTAAGGAAAAGCCTTTGTCGTATTAACTAACAAGAAAGATGGCCCCAATGCAAGCCCATTGAATTCACTTCAGAAAGGCGGCTAGGATGTTTGAATAATCCATTCGTAAAGAGACAAACTGCGTGTACAAGAAGAATTAGGGGCTAAATAGACACGACATGTATTCGTGAACACATGGTGAACAGAGATACGCGAGTAATGCAAGGAAGATGAAGTAATGCGTTGCCAACATCGCTGAGAACTTGGTACTGTAGCGTCCCGAGACTTCCTTGAAGGTAAAAGAAGACACAGTACTAGGGCAGAATAATGTATTCTGGAAACAGAGGGATTGGGAGCTGCTGGCATGGCCCAGAGGCCAGCCATTCGGCTAGTACAACATGGCTACCCAAGTCCGAAACCGGCGATCCAAACAAACAAAGCATTACAGGTACAGCAACAGGATTGATTTTTGTGCCTTGTGTAGA
Source organism: Taenia solium (assembly GCA_001870725.1). Lineage (NCBI taxonomy): Eukaryota > Metazoa > Platyhelminthes > Cestoda > Cyclophyllidea > Taeniidae > Taenia > Taenia solium. The sequence continues at coordinate 14,889 of MIEF01008254.1, read as the reverse complement.
CTCCCGAGACTTCCCTGAAGGCTAAAGAATGCATAGTACTCGGGCGGAAAATACATCTATTCAGCAAAACGGAAAGACTCGTGGCTACGGGTATGGCCTTGAGGCCAGCCCACCCTGGCTAGGGCATTATGGCCACCCAAAAGTAACCGTAGACGGTAGTCAAACAAACAAAGCATTACGCCAAGAGCTGCTGATTCTTTCCAAAACTAAAGTGACTTACCTTTTCCTGGCTTCCGCAAGCACAATTCGACCCAAAGGACGCTGTCCAGAATAGTGAATTTATGGTTCATTTTTGTAGCTTCTCCCGTTTGGTCTCGCCGTGCACAGTGCTGTTTGCACTTCCTAACACTACACACAGTGTTATTCCACATTGACGGCAAGGTTTATTCGGTGAATCTCTCGGAATGCGCCAGGATTTTGCGCATCACTCACTAACGCTTGTGCACAAACTTAACTCAACGCTGCTTCCCTCTAATGAAGCTTTGGAAATAATTGCATTTAACATTTTCCAAAATTGTAATCTACAAATAGTCGAAGAATGAGGAGTTATCCAAGATTTACGTGCTTTATTCCATTTTGCAGGAACGACTCCAGACCTCATCGTCAAGATAACAGTCACCATTTTGAAGACTCAATTGAGACTCCCTGCCATACTTGAGCAACACCCTAACCACTTATACTCAATCCAATGCGTGCCTTATCACTTCCAAATTGTAACCAGAATTAGCCCTAGGGCGAGGCGATGTTACTATCTTGCCTTGTATCATGCAAGTCAATTCAAAAAGAAAGGGCGTGCGTGACAAAGATTCGGATCTCCAAGTAGCACCCGGGATTTCGTCTATCACCATGTCGGAAATGCACATAGGGCCCTTCTAGAGAACCAAAAATGTATTGCTGGTGCCGACCCAATAATCCGAGAACTCCATTCCAATTGGTTTGCTTCTCTTTTAGCAGACATAAAGGTCCATGTGTATTCGGCACAATGTGCTTGTGAGAGCAAGACCAACAACCTCAAGGAGAGCGCTTGCACCTGCTACAAGCTATAAAGCCTTTGCTGCTATTAAAATGAGCTTATGCAAATGAATTTTCGAAGAAATACATGATGTGTTGCTACTACTTATTGATAAATGCCCTAGGCGGACGCAAGTGCGTCTCGCTACTAGTGCTCCTACTTCCAAGACATCTACAATGCATGAGACTTTAGTGTTATCAGCCAAAACTTAACTTGATCATGGTACACTAAACCGTCACTCATCCAGAGGAGCAATGAAGACATGGGACTAAACGTGGAAGCTGTGCTACCACACTGCTTCTTCCCAAGCATCATAACACGAAGACTGCTTTGTTCGGTTTTTTGCCTGGCATTGATAAAACCATTGAACTCATAAAATCATCAAAAATGCGCGCATGCCAGTCTGGCGTCATGGCATATTAAACCATAAAGTGCCCACCAATGCAGCTTCTAATGCTCAGCCTGGTACAAGTGGCTTGCATGCATGCATAATGTAGCAGCAATAAGTAGCGACGGCAAAGTACAGGGATGAAAACGCGCCCGATCCACAGGTGGTCAAAATGAGGGAAATAAAAGATCCGCATAGGTAAAGCAGTAACACCATTGTCCAGATTAACCAATGCAAGAGTAAAACTGGGAAACAAACGAGCATCTTCCACATCCTAAGTAATGACTGCGATAAGTGACTAAACTTCATGGAAGAGTGAAACATGCATTCTCGCTAAGGCGAGCAGGACTAAGTACGTTTCCACTCCCGAAATGCATTCTCACTCAAGGAAGCATGACTGGACGGATTTCAACTTCACGCAATGTATCGCCACCCAGTCGATTAGGATTGAATGCATTCTAATTAGATCGAGTGCATTTTTTGCCGAGTAGGGTCCTTTGTTATCTTGCAATGAGCTTGAAATCTGCAGCAACCCACAACAGTCCTCATTTGCCTTTCTGGATTTGCGGCTTTGCGTCTCGACTTGCATTCCCCTTCACTTCCTGTAGCATGTAACCCACTGCTGCAACTCCTCGTATAAACGCGCAATTTAGCAGTCTATCTTCTTCAATGTTGTTAACCAGGTCATCCAACCACTGACAATCCGTTCTTAATTTGGTAATATCCGGAGTGGCCAACCACTGTGGGTACAACAAACACCTCGTGCTGTGTTGAGTTTCGTGCAACGACGCAAAGGTGAAATCGTGATCTCTTTGCAATGCTACACTGCTCACGGCTGCATCAGCGGTTTCAGCATGCAGTACAAGGAGATGGCGCTCGATTCGAAGGTGTATACTGCTGGGATCAGTGCGCAGCAGAGTAGAGCATTTACTTCGGCTCGTTGAGCGCTTCCTCGTGCTCTTATTCCAGTATAAATTCACCGTTGTCAGCACTTTGACCGTTACATGCAGCAGACTTGCAATCGCAGTAAAACCTGGAAAACTATTCACTTTCTTTTGTTTAATCGGTTTTGGCTGATCCACACCTTATTGGCTCGGTCTTTGAAAACACCCATCCTTATGACGCGAGAGTGTCGCCTAAGAACTTGACCGAGCACTGAAGAAAACGGCATCTCGTTGGGTTTAGGGAGTACTCTGTGTCTTGCACGAGGTCCAATGCCAGTCTCAAGTCGGCGTTATGCTCTTGAATATTCCTACCAAGGAAGGGAACGTCAACCAGATGTATTTGACGATAATTGGGAAGTGAGCCAACTTATGCACCTTGCACCAAGCGCCAGGCATTTGGACAGCCTATGGTGACCATGTGCAGAGGATCTCTAGCACGGTTCATGCAGTAATGGCAATGGCACCTAGCAACATTAAGACATTTGGAGCCAACGTCTCAAGAACGGTCCGCAAGCAGTGACCCCTAGATTACGGCACTCAGCGCGAGGGACAATTAATCCCAACTAACTGAGGCATCATCTACCGGTGCTGAAGTGAACTATGCTATCCTATGGTGTTTCAACAGCAGCAACAATTTTCTGCACCAATCTACTTTCCAGGTGAGAGATAAACGCTGAAACAAGTTCACAATTGGTCCAGGGGGCTGTTCAAAAATGCAAATTTACAACCTTTATAATCGACTCAGTCAAGTGGCAATTACAAAATTCAAGGTTCTACCTAAGAAGCAACTGGTCCATAGGAAAAGATGGGTGAATGAATCGTAATGAGCATCGCGAAAGGTAAGCTTTTTCGTCACCTGCATGGCCGAGTTAATACTAGCAGGCGTTGCCAAAATTGGAGAGGCCTGTGAAACTTGGTCCAAAAAGCGATGTGAGGATGCAACCAGCCTCCTCCAAAGTGAGTCACTCGTCCAGTCCTTCGTCGCCATCCACTTCCAGCCCCATAGCGTTGCACCTTATTTCCAAATTGAGCAAGATGATGAGTCAACATTGACAAACACCACAATCCTCAAAAAGGCAAATAAAGGAATCTTCCAAGAGTTGTAAAGCAGAAGAACACGGGTAAATACCTCTGCGAATAGATTACAAAAACAAGTACAAACCACGACTCAATTTTAACCACAAATTCTTTTGATTACGCACCGTAAGATACGGAACTACACTTCCTGTGACCCATTCACCCATAATGTACCAACCAGTCGGAATTTGTGCAAACGTACGAACAACTCATTTTCATCATCCACCTCCTGGTAAAAGGGCCTTCCTCTTCGGAAAAGGTCCAGTCACCGTTATTCATCGATAGCATCAGCGAATTAACAGTCGAGAAATCCATTGGTGCAGATTGAGCCAATGAACCAGTCAACCATGTACACACGCGCATGCACACACACACACACACAATGATCTTGGAAGGCAGTAATTCAATAAGTTACGGAAAGGCGCGATTAGAAAGAGAAGCCATGACAGAGCAACTTAAAAGTGACTGCCGCATTTGCAACTACTAAAGCTTTGGCATCCTGCATTTTTAAATATGTTGGTTGGTTTTTCACAAAACACCTTTTTACGCAGCAAAGCTGTTTAGCAAAAGGGTTAAAAATGCTGGACGTTTGTTTGCACATGCGAACATATTTAAGGATGTGCGCACGATTGAAGTGCGCTGCCACCGATTTCGTCTCACCTAATGCGAAAACTGACAAAACTGATAATTTAAACTGCTAAACATTTCTTAAATGCGAATTGTTTGTTTCGTCATTTTCAAGGCTACTGGTTGCTGCGTTGTCTCGTGCCGCCCACACAGTGAGTCACCTTCTAATCCCGTATTAACGCCTGGATTTTGGCTTTAGAGGCTCTATTCGTTCCAATAAATGGAAGGGTTTTTAAAAACAGGGCCTTACATGTGTTACTCTCTCTTTGGATGTTTGATTTGACAAGAATATGTCTGTTTGTAAGAGAATCAACTAACAGGAGTCAAGGCATTATCGGGCAACGTTAACCATGGGTCCCGTCTTCAGCATCGCGTTGCGCATTGCTCAGGTTGGAACGCATTGCAATTTATGAGCTGCCGTCATGTCTTGCCTGCGTTATTGGCCTTAATGTATACGTTTTAGGCGACTATTGGTGTTCACCCTTTATCCTCAATTCTTTTCGTAGTTAAGGCATGGCTAAAGTTGTACCAATTAGTTCGCTATAATAATCGCCATGGTGGAACATATCGTGGTAATGGGATTCTTCGCGTTCTGATTATTCGTTCATTTCCGGATTATTGGATGAGACCTTAGTCCTTTGCTATGTTGGCCTTTTGTAATGGCGCTAAACTAAAGGCAAAGGATTGCCTTCTCGGAAATCTGAAATTGTTTGCTTGGAGGGCTGTGGCAGACTTCCATAGGTTATGATTAAGAAATCCGGTTTTTCGAGTTCAAATTAAAGTGTGTTTGCTTCAAGAAAGTTGGAGTGTGCAATTTTAAACGAGTTGTGGGCAATGCTTCTGGTTGCATTTGCGACTCCGTTGAAAGAATAGTAAGGTGGCGAGCGAACGAAGCACATTTTTTGCATGCTCAACCATTTAAAGTGGCAGCTGCATGTGTAATACTTTGTTTATTTGGGCCGCTGGTTTCGGTCACTTGGGTGGCCGTATTGTGCTAGCCGGTTGGCTGGCCTCTGGGCCATGTCAGCAGCCCCCAGTCCTTCTGTGTCCAGAATATATGTATTCTGTCTTAGTACTATGTCTTCTTTTACCTTCAAGGAAGTCTCGGGACGCAACATTGGTGGCAGCGGAAAGCGGACCCGACTTTAATGGTCTATACCACTTGTGGCAAACTTGAGAGGTGTGAAAGAAGTCCATGTGCTATGGATGGGAGAATCTCTGGCATCTCATAACAGAAGGCCTGAGATTGATGTTTGTCTTCTGCACCTCACCTGTCCTTGTGTTCTGCAAAAAAGCTATTAACAACTGAGGCGACACTAGGCGTGAACTCCAAGTCAAGTGGACTTGCCAAGAGGGGTCAGCGACGTTGTGGTCAAGTATCCTCCATATGCTCTCCCAGGTTCTTGGGCAACTCGCCTCCTTTCGCCGAATCGTGTATCTACAGATGTAGAATGTGCAGAACGCCATTCGATAGCATCGTTTTATGCTTGGCACACTTGGATCGCGTTCGTCCCGTTCCTATGAGGCCCGATTGCCCCATTCGCTCAGGGTTCTCCGACACCCTCGGGTTTCTCCCACGGCATTAAAAAGCCTGGAATCGCAATACGTGTTGAATGTGGCTCTACCCATTCAGAAACTTGGATTTATACCTCCATCATTTCATTCGGACGCATTATTGTGAGAGAGGAGGACTAAGAAATACGCATTTGCTGCACTGAGTGCTACGCGGAATTGATGGCACTGCAAGAAGACATGAGCTCGAATCTCGATGACTAGTACGGTTAGCTCGTGGGTGCTTCTTGCAGGACCGATTACGTTGGATAGCTGACACGGGAGGCTGACCGAGGGGAGCGTTGGTGACGACACTCGAAAGGAGAGAGGGGCTGTGTACTACTTTGTTTGTTTGGATCGCTGGTTTCGGTCACTTGGCCGGTTGGCTGGCCTTTGGGTCATGCCAGCAGCCCCCAGTCCTTCTGTTTCCAGAATATATGTATTCAGCCCAAGTGCTATGTCTTCTTTTACCTTCAAGGAAGTCTTGAGACGCTACAGCGTGATTGGTATCGGTTCACCCACAATGTGAGTTCAATTATCTATCGGGTGTTTTCGTAAACGCGGAATGGATTTGCTCATCTTGACAAAAAACGAAATGGAGCCAGTGGAAGGTGTGTATAGTTTCGGTGTTTACATTTTTATCATAGATTTTTCGAGACCTCTAAACGGTTGGAGCCGATGAAATGTGCAACGCGAAGAAACAAAGCAAACTGGCAAGTCAGTCCGTTTTTAGAAAGTGTGTCAAATTGTTTAAATAAAATTTCTTCCTCTACTCAAAACTTTAATTTGTCTCGTGTTCAATTTTCTGATTTTGAGCTTTGTTTGTTTTCCAACGGACGTCTGCGGGTTGAAGGCGAGAAGTGCGTTGACTGGATAAGGTGAGAGGTTGGGGTTATCACATCCCTGCGATGTGGGTGGTGGCGGGTGGGAGTGCCAATAGATTCCTGACTATAGCCAACCTATGAGTTGATTGTATGATTGAAAATGTGATCTTGGGGCTGTCATTTGGCAGGAGTTTGACTTTTTGCTTCCAAGCCAGTGTCCCTACAATCAGCGATGGATAGGCGCGATGGTCGACACAAATTAGTGTCTTCGAATTCAATTCCTACTCAATGGGACGCAACCCCACCAGATGCAGCAGAATCACTAGGTGGAGGCAGTGACGTTGCGGCCATGCTTCGCCTCAGTTGCATGGGACTTCAGTGACTGACACGGCTGGGTCGCGAGTGTTTTCCCTGCAGCACCGATTGCGTTGTGATGGCTAATGCAAGAGATCGACGGGCGGGAGCTCCAGAGACAACAGCCAAAAGAAGGGGTGGCCATGTGATGCGTCAACTGTTTGTTTAGCTGCCTCGGTTTTGGCATTGAGTTACTTGGGTGCTCCACCACGATGCTCTCGCTGGGTGGATTGGCCTCCGGGTCTGGCCAGTGACCCCAAGCCCTACTGTTTGTCGAATATATGTGTCATCGGCTCGAGTATTGTGTCCTCCTTCGTCTTGAGGGAAGTCGCGCGGCGCTACAGGTCATGTAACCAATCCGTAACTCTGTCGTAGCTTCATCTATAAGTCGAAATGTCTCCATAGCACATTTGGTGTTTTGCATGGGCGACTTTTTGGTAATTCTTTTAAAATGTTACTCTATTGACGAGGGATTTACGGCGCTGAAATGTGTATATACCTGCGGTGAAACGGTGCAGAACAACCTCCCCATTTACAGAAATAATTTGACACCTTTTCCTCATGACATTGTTCGTTTCCAGTACGAGGTGACGAAAGCTTGTGCCATTGGAATTCGCCTAATGCAAGGACGTCTTCTACGACGGCAGCGATTGACAATGCGAGTTAGCCTTGATTGCAGGTGGATGGAGATCATAGGAAAACAAGTAAATCGACTGCAAAGAGTTGTTGCAAATCGTTCCATCCTTGGGTACTGTACCAGAATTGAATAGTCGCAAATGGTGAAATCTGCAGACCTGCCACCCTTCTGAGCTCCATCAATTTATTTCTTGTCTGTCCATCTATCTATCTAATCTATCCATCTATCCAGCCACTTTTTGTCGTCCCGTCCAACCAGCTGCTCTGCTCGTGAATGGCCACATGTCCTAGTCGGTGAAGTGACTTTCTAAATTGTTTCGCAGTATAAAATGGCAGGAGGAACAGAATTCTCTCTTAACCCTAGTTGTCTGAAGGCGAATAATGCAACTGCGGATCGGTGAAACCATCCCCATCACCTACCGCTGCGGACCAAAATCACTGGTCATGCCACTGACACTTCCTCTTTCAGTAATGCTTGGATAAAACAACTACCTATCCGTTTTGGATTACGCATTTAAGTAAATAAAGGATGAAAGAGTGTTGCATCACTAACCCACTCAAGTAGCGCTCACACTGAGCTGAAATGAGACGACGTGAAGAGGTTACTTGTTTACTTCCTAAAGGTGTAGCCTACAAACAAAGGGAAAGGGTGGGAACTGTTTTAGGGACGAGAAAAACTAACTCTTGGAAACGGTGGAACAAAAATTAGCTGCTACCAAAGCCAAAGAACAAAAAACTTCGCGCATTCCCAACACCTTTAGGCAGATCAGAGAGGTATGGAACAAAAGTACTTCCACACTTCTTGTCACTTGATTTTTGCTAGTAGCAGTAGTCACGTTGAACAGAAGAAGCTATGATCACCAGAGTGTAGTGCTAGTAGGCGAGTCTGAGACAGGCAGGTTCCGCACCACAGTGAATGCCAGCGAATCACATGCTCGGAGATGCAATGCATTGACACCGTTGAAAAAACCGGCTCAAACAAGGCACCGGTGAATAGGTAACGCAAGTTGCCTAGGCAGAGGATAATCGCTCTGACGCTTCCTCTTATTCCGCCGCAGGTGAGGCTGTCTTCCAAGCATTAACCACCCCAACTGAGGAAAGTAAGTGACTGACTTATCACAGACAGGCGACAACTACTTTGGAGAATGAGTACAGTGCGTGGATCTGTTGCTCAGGACTTGGTCCTTGATTCCACAATTCTGCAAGTGATTCGACTACAGTTGGTGCAATGACTTGGCACTCGCGATGTGAATTCCTGTCATGCAGAACTTACATGCAGGTGTACTAGATGGGATTTCCGCAGCTCCTGTCTTGAGCGTCTTCCCTTGCAGTCGTTTGTGGGAACTCAGAAAGACCCAGCCCTAGTAGCCAAATCGCAAATATTCGGCGAGACATCACTTCACCGAACCCAACATTGTGTCTCGAACTCCTCTACCATTTCACCCTATGTGCTATCGGGAAAAGGTACGGATGGACTCTGCGTCATTGCCATCTTCTCATTACTTCCATTCCTTTCACTCTTCCCGGGTGGGTGGTTGAGTGGCATAGGTGCGACACCAACAAGTCATTGCGTCATCCTCTTCTTATTGCAAAACCACTACACAGGGGAGAGCATCCCCGCCAAAGTTGAAAATGGAAACAAACGTTTCCCTCCCTCCCTTCCTTATGTCCTACAGTCCGCATTGCATAGTCTCACAAATGTGCAACATCACCGTTCCTATCTCAAACAAGTCTGGTGCCTCTAGTGCATTCAATGCGCACCCCTTCCCCCCTCCTTTCACCGTTACCTCATGACACTCTCGCCCTTCCTCTGGCTGACATCTAAACATCCAACAGGCTGACTACCACATGGGCAACTGTCACCATAACCCACTGACACATCAACCCTCCACCTCTCGACAGCCCTCTCATCATTCTCACAACTCCAAATAACGCGCAGAGAAGACAACCTCATTCGAACAAGTTCTTGACAAAGTAAGGCAAGAATGATGACTCCAGAGCGATCCGCCCTCACGGACTCTACAGCATACAAAAACCGAGACAACTTTTACTAGTCCTTTATGTCTTCTGTACACCGTGCACCACCAACAACAATCCAGTGTTCCAAGACGCCAAACAGCGACACCAAGTCCGTGCATGCGTTAAACAAGGTGTGATGACGAAGCAATTTTCTTGCCGAAGGCGACTTAAAGCCCGAACCCGTGAATGTCTACTTGGCCGTACAGATGACCTCAGGCACAGCCTATACAGTGATGGTAATGACACTCAGCAACACTGGGACACTTCGAGAACAGTGACTCCTACATTGCATCAGTCAGCGCGTGGGACAATTAGTCCTGTGACAGATGCATCACCTACCGTTGAGCAAAAAAAGCTTTCTGGGGGAAAAGATGAACTATTGCGGATGGTTGCAGCACAAGCAATAAAACAACAGCACAGTACCTCACCTCAGAATCAAAGCAGAATGACATTATGGGTGAGTTGTAGTGAGCATTGCAATATGCAAATGCTTCCGTCACCTGCATGGCCAAGTTACTAGTAGCAAGCCTCGCCGAGATAGGATAGACCCCTAAGACTTGGTCCCCAAAGAGGTGCGAGGATGCGATCAGCCTCCCTCAAAGTGAGTCACTCATCCAGTCCTTCCTTGTCCTCCACTTCCAGCTCCATAGCGGCACACTAACGCTGCATGCCAATTCCAAGGTGAGCAAGTTGATGCGTCAGCAGTGGGTCAGTCACCATGCTATTCTCGGCAAGAGAGAAGACTTTTGCACTCTACAAAGGGAAAGGGCGATACAATACAGTCAGGGGCTGCTAGCATATCGATCACCACTGCTACACAGCTGTCTTACCCACCAACCAGTCATCCACCTCGATCCACCATGACCCCAATAATGCTCCATTCGTCCATTCCAACGCCTCCCAATTCAACCCACCCCTCCATCCACAACTTCCAACTCTTCCTCCACCCAACACCCGACCATGCACCCAAGCATCCTCCCATTCCCCTCTGATTAGTCGATTCAGCTCATCTAGGCTTCCGACCCCTCATTTCCGCGTCCCTGAGATACACAAACAAACCCACACCATAGAACTACATTAATGCAGAGAGTGCCTCAAGAACACAAGATTTACTGGACAGCCTCCCACCACACTTATAAATTGGTTTCAGACAAAGCATCAACAACTTACATCGAGTGTAATGCATCCCTTTTTACAGTCAGAGGGTGACTGGTGTACGCATAGTACTCTATCGGATGGTCATTGTCACCCAAACTGCCCCACTACCTTCGACAGTAGGAAATCGCCTCGTCAGTGAGATTCCCCCACATATTTGTGGTCTGACCGCATTCGTGGCACTGAATACAGCTGAAATGACATCCATCAATCGACGAAAGGCAACCCTCCTTCACATTCGTTGCAAACAAAAGCAGCATTTTTGTGGACTTACAACAAAGGTCACCTCAAAAAATCTGACAAGCAAAACCACGTCGCCCCGTCCATCCTATCCACTCAAAAAAATACAATCGCACTTTACACACGAGTCCGTGGCAGTTTGCCATGAAATGAAATGAAATGAACAAGCGCCATCTCTTCTTAATTCCTTGGCAAGCATTCATTTAAGCCAAGAAAAAAAGTGCAAACTTCACAGTTACCTTGTGCCAATGCATGCTTCTTCAACGTGAAACAGGACCTATTCTGCTGCATAACAACCAATCAAAAGGCGCAATTCCAATCTACCAAAACGCTGATTGAGTAGCATGCTTACATGTCTAGTTGTCATCCCTCCCTAGAACCCTCGGAGGCAGCTTATTCGCCCAAAAAGATGCTACCGCTGCCCGTGTGACAGATTGGTGGTGCAAAGGTTTACTCTCACAAGCCAAACACCAAGCACGTGTGAGTTTTGCCTACTCCAGACTACTTGACGGCCTGATAGCAGTACTCTTCCTTCTTCTGAAACAGTTAGTACTAGTCAAGACGCCACAGGAAGGCCCACTTCATCTTCCCAAAACGCAATGCAAGACGCCACACCTTGTGACTTGCACCACATGCTGCAACATCAAAGAGTGAGAAAAGAGCCACTGGTGGTGAAAGATAGAGGAGGAGAGAGGAGAGAGGAGAGAAGGAGGGAGGTACCACTTTATGGCCACCCCCCACTATTCCCCCGTCCGTACTTCCCCGAGTGCTTGTCACCAACTTCACAAATACCAAACCATCACTCGCAAAACAGAAGTTTGGGGCTCGTTTGCTCGCTCCCAGGGAAAAACGCACGATAAAGGAAGAATGTACGGGCTATTGACTCGTTAAAAAAAAGTGACAGATCGCAGCGACGACTATTTCAAAGAACAAGCTATCGCAAGAGAAACAACTTGTGCAATGAAAGCATGCCCAAGAATGGCCCTCACAGAAAGCGTGCAAAGTCAAAAATTCCATTTCGATTACGTTTCTCATTCATCGTAAGCGAAATATTTCCTCCTCAAGAACAAGGCCATTCAGCACTGGGGCCGCCTTTTGTCGAAAAGTAGGCAAAAGTCCGACCGATTGACTCACACCAACGAATTACTTCAAATAGTTCTCCCACTTCACTGTAACCTGAAAGAACATCAACACACACGCAAAGTAGGTGGCCTAGTTTTTCACAAGAACCAGCAACAGCATTGTCGATTCAGTAGATAACAGCATAAGCTTCGCCACCCAAGAGAGCTGCAATGGATGGGACAGGGCTGAAGGTAGACTTAACAAAAACATGAAGCATGCAAACGTCAGGGAACTTAAAAGAGTAATCATGTGCAAAAAGCAATCGCTATACAAGCCACCACTAGGAAGCCTTCACGTCTTACCGATAACTCAAACCCGCAGTAAAATCCACCCTTCTCATCGTGAGATTTCACTACTTCTTAGTGGATACAGAGCGCATCCTTTCGTGCAAAAGACATCATTAGGACATAAGTGTTCCTATAGAAGCATGAAGTAGTTAAATACACACTTTATAGGTTTCGACATCATAACACTTGTAGGGTAAACACAAGCCTTCTAGAAATTTGAGTAAATGCGGGCACTTTTGTCACGATTTACGATTCAAACAATAAAATCAATCATAAGGGGGACTAACGCGTCCACAATGAGGGTATTTGCACCGTGCCACAGCTTTGAGGCAACATTATCAAGATGAGTTTTTCCGGCACTGCAGACCACCTTTTCGACAGAACAGGAAGCATCACGAACAGAAGAATAAATGGTTGAAGACCTTTTGCTAGGTAGCAATGACAATGCTCTTACTGCAGTCCATAGAATCACTCGCCATTCCCCCTCCAATCGAAGCAGTCAAGCGTAAATTGCCCAAGACAGATGCCACGGGATGAAGTAATCACCTCTTGCAAAGAATCAGGGTCCACCCAAAACAATTCCCGACTGATGCAGCGGACGACACGGTAATGGCATTCAAGGCACATCAACAGGAGAACGAAAGCCTCCAACTAACTCAGCGAAACCAAATCCAGCCAAATAACTAGTAAGCAGAGGACTCAAGTATCGGGGGACGGGACTCAACACTTCCCACCAAATAAACTTAAAACCATTTGATTGCACAGCTTTGATAAGCCACCCGTGATGGTGACGTCGAATTGGTAAACAAGTCAGCGAACAGGACCCGGGTGCTAAAATACTCCTACCAAAGGAATCTAAAGGCAACACAGAAGCACCACCCCAGAGTTCGCAGCAAAGATCTGTCCGTGAGACAGAAATTCCCATTGAGGCACTCCAACCATAGAATTGGCTAAGTAGTCACACCAATTAAGCTCAATTTATCAAACAGGCCCAAGTCCTATTCAATGAGCACGAAATACAATTACTATTCATCACGTCTACTGCTTTAAAAAGAGGCATTCTTTCGCTAACCATAGCCTGAATCAGTACCAGTTATAATACGTTACTAAGGAATACAAGTCACATATACGTGAGACGTGGTAAACAGATAGTTATGATCACGACAACACAACAAGCAGAAAGCAGATCGAAAGTAAGAAAATACAAAAAGCACTTACGATTGAGACAGCATCTCCGTCGCCCAGTTGGAGCAGATTAAGGGCAAGCATTTACGACCCCCAAACAGTGACTTCACCCATGCGTCCTGCTACGAGAATGGCTGATTCCCAGCGCTTAATGCTACTGATGGATGACACTACTTCAATTGGAAGACTTAGAGCCCCCAAACGTAACACGTCAGGGAATGCGAACTCCAAGCTTTAGAAGGCACACTTCAGAGCCACCTGGTTGACTGATCGCCAATTGCTTGGATTCGGCAGATCAAGGCACTTCTGAAGGTGAAAACACATGGGCAAACGCCATAATTTTAAATAGGCAAAAAAGCGAACCACATATACAGAGACAGACGCTAGCTCATCTTCAACTGCAAGCACCTTTCAATTATGCAAGGCAGGAATCTCTCGACACTGGAGCAACTCGCGGGAATGTACATGGAAGTACAAGCAACCCGTTTTTATTGTCCGGAACCAAGAGTGGAAAAAGCCACCCTTAGAAGAGCATGACTGCCACTATCTAGCGGTAATACCAGCAAATCGACACTGAAGAGACCCACAGCCACATGACCAAACATGCCACTGAGCCAACTAACCACGCACACACGATGACCTTGAAGGGCAATTTCGGTGTGATGCACGAAGATAAGACGAAATTATCACAAAGCAGGCCAAATAAGGAACAAAAATTCAAAACACTTGTTTAATAGGTGGCATGATTTTGCATTTTACGTTTTGCACGAAATTTTCCTGCTAGACATAGGGCTGCTTCATTTTCACAAAATACTGTATTATTATCGTGCAGCATAATATTTTATTTGACATTAAACACTCAGTTGACTGATTTTTATACCTATATAATGTTTACATTAGTATGCCGTTCAGATCTGCATGGGTCTGTGTGCTTACAAATAGTATACCTTCCATAAGTTAGCATCAGTTAGCATAAGACACATAAAAATAAAATCTACGTGTTTTTTGCTCAACCAAAAGGTACTGTTGTAGCGAGTTTCTCCTGTTCCTCCTCTTCCCTCGTTTTTACCCTGGTATGAGAAGGACGGGTTCTTTTGGTCATCTCTTTATTTAAGAAAAAAGGTGGTTAATATAGTCGATCTACTGGGATTGTGACTCCGGCTCAGGTGGGGAAGCGAGCTCTTCTGCGGCCAAGTGGATCTTGTGTTCCCGCCTCTCACCTCCAAAGCGCATATAAACACCACAATTATTACACGGCCCCCTCCTTTTTTGAGCACCGTCCCCGGTGCCGCTCCCGTCCATTGGTTTTAGTTATGCCATCTGGCGGTTTTCCTTCCTCCACAATTCCATGGACTTCGTCCTCATAGCCAACCGGCGGAGAGCCTTTGTAAGGTCGCATCTTATTATGGTGGACCGTAATTGGTTGAGTACGAAATTCCGCTTTTCGGACGAGGTAGTTCGTGGGGGA
>MIEF01008252.1:0-14706 GCA_001870725.1 Taenia solium | reverse complement strand
GAAGTGCTTCTCTTTCACCTTTCTTTTGGTCAGGGTGTATCATGGGCAACGGGTTTTCGTTTAAGATAGACACCTCACACCGCGGTGGTTCTTCAACTTTAGCTGGCTATGAATAAAATTTGACCCTACGTTCGTTGTTTAGGTCATAATGCATCGGGTAGGCAGACTCCATTCGTGCTTTCCTGGCCTTGAGCATCTAGAGTTCTCTCGGTTATTGTCTGCCTCTATGGTTCGCCATATACAAGTCCAACGCTGACAGCCATTGCCAAAGTTAACGCCACATGGAGAGGGCTAGCCTGTGAGTTAAATTAGTGAGGTGGTCAATTTATGAAAGAAAAACAAAATTATGCGTTTCATTGAGGCACACTCAAATACACAATGCCACATTGCAAATGACGAGAACAGTACATCAAATACTAGGAATGAAACTCATTTACTTGTCCTAAAAATTGTTGTCGATGATTTCGAGGCTGACCAAAATATACCATTGCAGAGAGGTGCAGTTTTCACTTCCTCCTAATTACTTCAAGACAAGTTAGAAGGACTACTTGATAAGGGTAGATATGCTACAATAATAATGCGACACTTTGCACTGATTATGCTCGCAACACAATCTAACCTGGAATTAAGATTTGGGCGAAGACCGTTTTATTATATAGGGGAAGATTCATTCGCCTACGGCGTTGCCATTAAGGAGGCGGATGGATGCTCGAGATTACTCTTAAACGAAGTCAATTTACTTTTGTCCCTGTTTAACTTAACCAGTCCAAGAGTCCCTAGGCGATGCACTCATCACTACTTTACATATCAAATAAAACTGACGTCGGTTTGCAGGTCTATGAGACTATTCCTCGACGTCCAGAAGTAATGGGATAAATCCCAAAGGTCACCTCTCTCTACTTAAGTATCACCAAAGACAGACCTTAAAATGTGCCCTACCACTCATTTCAAATGATTGTCTATCCCTCATCCATGGCATGCTTTGCAAATCGTTGTTCTTGACGCAAGAAAGGGGCCCCTCGACCCTTTGCCATCAAAAACGGGACGTGGCTCTACTATATTATAGCCCCTGAACATAACAGCCAGTGCGATTTGTTATCGAACCTACTCCGGAGCCTGTGCATTCTAGTTAGAGTATCATTTAAAGCAATAGAAAATGGTGAATGCGTTCCAATCGTGCCACATTAACGTAGTATCGAAGGAGAGGAGTAATTAGGAATCATTATGGTGATGAACGTGTGCCTTTTACTGCAGGCATATAAGCAAGTTGATACGATTGACAGGAATTCGCCTGTTGCAATACGTCTCAATTAACTCGGATACATTGATATCACCTAATAAATGTTGGCAACTTGTGAGTCAACAACGTAAAATTTTTGCAATTTCCTAAAAATAGATGGCTTTTTGGATATGAATGTACCGATTTGCATGTTACATGTACTCGAAAAAAGTGGAAAACGAAGCAAATTCCTCTGCCTTAGTGAGGTGTTAAATAACAGGCTATTCTTTAGCACACACATTCACAGTTCTGGTGCCTGCCTATGGCACTGTATGCTGTGATGAGAGTTGGCTTGTTCTTCACACCCTTCACCCCGTCTGCATGATTACAATCTTGCCCGTATCTTTGTTTCTTTGTCCAGATTTGTCTTTGGTTTGAATTGGACCATAGGAAGGGCATAACGAATTGAGGGTGGGATTAGCAGTTGCTGTGGAGATGGGTGGGTTAAGTGAATGGGCTAGCTGTTGCGGTTGACGCTCTTCCTCTTTAACCAGGATGTTCGGGTTGACTTATCACAATATAAGCATGCAGTGTGTTGGCACAAGTTCTTTGCGCTGATATTATGGCACTCGAGGAAAGTCCAATCTTAATTCTTCGAACAAAGTCATGCCAATACTGACACACTTGGCCAGTAGTAGTACAATTCACTTCAAGACTGTGAAGTAAATAAAGACAAGTTTTGACAAGATATGAGAGTTTGCAAGCGCGGACCCTCTCCATGATGATTGTTATTCTTAACTCTAAATTCAGAATGATATAAATAACATTTATTAAGCCTGCATCCAAAGTGGCGAACACCTATTTCTAAGGGTATTTAAATAGCAAAAAGAGGGAGTTTATGTACCTCTGTTATAACAACTCTACTCGTCAAGACATAATAAAAATCGAACCATTTTAGTCGGTCGTGAGAGCTTTTGATTGTGGCAGTCATATAGTCAATGGAAAACCAAAGTTGACGTGATAGCTTGTCCAACTCTGTCAGGTTATATATTGTTTGTTTGGTTGTGCACTAAGCCATGGGGAAGGGGCCTTGGGTGGAATTGAATGAATTGCTCCGAGTCTTATCGGAAGGCGTGTTCTGCCAGAAGTTGAGTAAGCGTTACGAGGCACGGTGATCGGGGTTGCCACTAGTTGGTGTACACCTCTTTTGACTAAACTGGAGAGCAAACTCGAATGCTAGGAACTTATGATTGACGCTGGCGCCGACCTTCTAAATAAAGGTAAATTGATGAAAGGCGGAAAAGTGAAAATGATTTTGCTATTAATTAGGTTTTGCCGGCGAGTGAGCTACCAGCTTTACATCAGCCAATAAGCTAGCAAGGCTTCCTTTGATGCATTTTATTTCGGGGTAAAAGCAGTTTGCATCTGCTTACTTTTTAGGAAACAGGCATTCGATTTTAAAGGAAATGGCCTTAGTTTTCAAGTGTGAGGATCACTTGTTTAATTGTACTTTCCAATGTCTTCGCTTGATACGTTCCGCTCATTCACAAACACTTGGAGGTCTTAAGTGGGATGTCTTCCCATCTCCATTCAGCAAGACGATTTCCGTTCGTATGTTTCATGGCATGAGTTGAGGCGAACCCGAAAGAGACGACTGGGTTTGGAGGGAGTACGGTTAGGCTCTGGCATAGCTTACTTCACACTATGAACCCACATCGTCGCTGAGAGGATATTTTCACTACTATCGTGACTTCTGTTAAGGTGCGCTCGAACCGGGTCTATAAAATGGGTGCGAGAGAGGACGGAAGAGCGGATGGAGGAGCTAAGTTCGGTGTGGATGAATATGTTGGTAGAGTTCGATGTGATTTACTAGCACGAGCACAGCGGCTAGCAGTAAGAGGGGACAGAAGAGTGAATGGAGAGCTAAATTCGGTGTGGATGAAAGTGTTGGTAGAGTTCGATGTGATTTACTACCTTCTAAGTTCACAATGCGTCAGCTGCTCCCCATCCTGAGATGCTTTATTTGAAATAGCAAGAGGTATGCCAGAATATTAATGAAGGTGGACGATATCTCCGTTTGGTATCGCGGGATGTTAACAGCGTTCGGATGCATGACCCTATTCCTTAGGTAAAATGGTCTGCGATTTGCCCTGCTATTCGTGGGGCATAGGCAAGGCATTATCACCAGGGTCAATCGATCAATTTTCGGTAGTTTTTCTTACGACAAATCAAACCTCAAAGAATTTTACTTTCTCCGCGCCCAATCTCTCCTGCTTGAACTTGTGTGCTCTATCTTGGAAGCCACTTTATCGTTTATTTAAACCATGCCCAGTTTTACCATCAGCTGCTTTGTCTGAACAGCGTAACAAAACTGAGGATTGCTTCCGCCTTCATATTCTTTATCCACCTTTTAAACAGTATTCTGACTTTAAAAGCAAGTCTCTGCTTTCACATGGCATAAATATCAGCAACTATTTGTCATTGTCTCAAGGCAATCTGCGAATCGCGTCAGAGGCTGCTAGCATATTCACATGCATCGAATTTAGCTTCTTCTTTCAACTCTTCCGTCCATTCCTATTGCTAGCCACTGTGCTGAGCTAAATTCGTGGTCTTACTTCGGGTACAATTCAACAGAAGTCGCGAGAGGAGTAAAACATTGTTTCGGCGACGATGTGGGTTCATACAGTGATGCAAGCTCTGGTATCGCCTGACTGTTCTCTGCAGCACCTCTTCATGAATCAACTATTGCTTTAGTATTTGTTTGTTTATGTTATGAATTGTACAGCCTGGATGGATAGGACAATATCCTATTTGCAAGCTTCAATTGCGTCAAAGGAACGCGAATTACCAGGTCGCCACATGGTGGAGTTGAAACGAGGTGAAATATCTCCATGGTTTGTCTTTCCGACCACTTACCTGCAAATGGAATATCTATCTCCTGTTAAATTTGTTCACAATTAATAAATAACAAGTGAAGTACTAATCAGAAGTTTCCAGGAGTTAAGGCGTACCGAAAGCAGAGATAACCCTGATCATTATGCCTCGTAGTGCTTGCTCCAACTTCTGGCAGTATGCGCCTTTCGATGAGACTCGAGGTAGATAATTTGTTTGCTTTCGGGGATCATTCCCTTTGGCTTAGTGCAAAAGTGTCTTTTTCCAAGCATACTCCAATGCGACGTTTTCATAGCACTGTGAGGGGTTGAATAGCATTGCTGACTCTTTCTAACGGCAGTTAGCGGGGATTAATTCTTGTAAGTTCACAGTCGCTGTGCCGATGAGTCGCTTAAAGCCATATGGCATTTTAGCACATATGCTTCCCTTCTCTGGGATTATTAAATAATCCACTATTAGTCGTCTATTTAAAGGTTAAAACTTCTCTTTATGGAACATTGGTACAGCTTGGAGCAATTATGTGCTTTCACTAAAGCATGAGATGGATTGTGCGGCATCGCGTTTGTTGCACGGTAAAGCACCATTTTGGGGATCATTTTAAGCTGTATTCGGTGGGAAGCTGAGTGTACTCTCACTGCGGTGTTTTAATCGTACGCCAGGAAAGGGCATCCGCAAATGATACAGATGCTCTACACAACAGGCCAGTCGCAGCACAAGCAGACGACAGTGTAATGTGTGTGACATAGGCAAGCAAACTTACTAAACATTGTCTATTTAATCCACAGACAAGGTGGATACTGACAAAACGTCTTCTAGAGAATGCAGATGCAGGATATAATTAACTCGTCAATCCCTTAAGTGGTTATCTGCATTAAAGACGCTAGTGCAAACAGTTCTTTAAGAGCTACACGAAAAATGGGGCCGAGCAAAATAAAATGCAACATTGCCAAAAAGGGGCCTTAAAACCTCCCTGACTCTAAGGAACTCGGAATATTTCACGCTGCCGACACAGAGGTTAAAAGTTCGAGCACATTTTACAAGCATGTTACCTCTAAGCAAGCAAGAAACATGGAAATGCTTGCTTAGCTTTAACTATCACGGAAAAGTAAGCTCACTGAGATGGGCAAAGTTTCTTTAAAAGTGTTGCATCGATCCTTTTATCTAGTCTCATTATATTTGTAAAATACAACAGGTCTTTCCGGATTTGACCATAGCAAAAGATAAGCTATCGGCAGGGGAAAAGCAATCAGCTCTTGTGCGCATATACTTGGATAGGTCTGTCACACGGGAATGTTCTCGCCATAGTACTAGAACATGAAAGTTGCAGTCCACTAGCTTCGTCCATGCAACTAACAATCTCAAAATGGCAAATCGCCCTATGAAATTAACGACTTAATAATGGGTGGATTAATAATTCGTTGACGACTAAAACCTGTTGTCTTGAATGTTTTGAAAAGACTAAAATGTGCGCTAGTATTTTGGCATTGGTCTTGGTTTACTTACAATGTCCGAGTCATGCCTATGAGAAACGGCTAATAAAACGGCTCTACTTACAATTTAATAGTAGAATGCTTTGTAAGAAAAGTGGGTTTCAAGCTAACTGCATAGTAAGAAGTGTTGCATGAACTATGAGGTCAACATCCACCCCATCACCCGCCAACTTTGTGGGGAGCGATTCGAATGGTATGATCGCTGGGGTGGCAGGCTGTAAAATCTGCTTCTAGCGACGTGGTACTAGCTAAAATCAAATACTCGTTTTGCCTGAGTCGTCTAGCATCTTCCCTCGTCTACTTGGCTCTGTTGCTATTGCAGCTTTTAAAGAATTGTGTGCACCAACGCCCTCGATACCAGTGGGCACTTAGGAGATTGAGGCCTAATGGTATGCTGGAACTGCATCATTTAGAGGTAGTTTTATCAAATTCTGCGATGTTCTCTATATTGCCTTGTAAAATGAGTTTGTATCTTTGACTGTGGATGACCCTAGGAGCTTCTGACTGATGCTACGTCTCAGGGTTTCTAATCTAAGGGAAACGAAAGTTAGACGTAATTGAAAAAAAGGGATTTTTGCAGCTAGTAAGGTCATTTGGTAAATTGGGATTTGCGTCCGCATCAGAGATTGTCAGCATTAATTCAGCTTATAGGCGTGTAAGAGTTTATTTGATTTGCATCATTACAGGGCAAATATCTTCTGTTTATGACCCAATTTACCAAGAACCACGCGTTAAATTTTTGGGAAAATGGTCAGAATTTTTAATTTGTGGAGGCCTTTTGTCATGTTTTGCTTTTAATAAGGGCCAGCCTTTGCAAGCACTTGGACCCTACAAACGGGCTGAATAGAATGAATTTTAATCTCTATTCAGCAAGACGAAATTCATTTTCGGGATCCCATGGAAGCAATACCAGAGTATGCATTTCTTGGCATGCTAAAAACAAAGTAAGGAATAGATGGATGAAGGGGCAAAGCAGCATCAAAGACGACGAATGGAGTTGAAGAGAGGATGGTCAGTTGTTGGTATGGCTAAAAATTAATTGTATGAACCCATATCGACAATGAAGCGATATTTGCACTCCTCTTGTGACTCCTGTTAAAGTGCACTCGAACCGAAACCATAAAGTGGGCCTGAGCACAGCGACTACAAGTGAGAAGCAAAGTGGGATATATGGATGCAAAGTGGATGAATACGTTGGTAACATCTGATGCAATTCCTTAGCTGCCTCAAGTTGGCAGGCAAGCAATTGTGAATGCTTGGGTCACGTTCCATGAAGCAGTTGACCTGAATACCAAACTCAGTTGTCAAACAATCAGTTTTAATAGAGCATTCGCGAGGTGCAATGCTTTAGAGCTGCCCTAGCATAAAACTTTTCCGTTCATTTATTACTTTTGAGTGTACCAGGATATAGCACCTCATTAATAAGCTATGGAATAACGAGTATTACTGACATCCTGGTGTATGCCTTATTTTTTGGGGCCTGTAAATTATGTATGCTAGATAAGCAAGACTTGACTGCGCTGAACGTGAGGTTTACGGTGAGTATTCAGGATATTCACCCTCCTCCTCTGATATGTCAGCGAGTCATGGTCTGCCTTTGAACGCCTCCACCGAGTGACTTCTGTACTATGGAAGGTTGCAGGAACTGTAAACGCATGATACCGTAGACAAATCAGCCAATGCAACGTGAATATAAAATGTTTACAAATTAGCTGTTATTTCTCTCTCTTTGAGGTTGAACGAATAAGTCTTCTGCCCAACAGAGGCCTCAATGTGTCCGAAATCTCGACTTTTGATACCGGAACTATCAGTGGTCAAATGAATTGGCTTGAGGTCAGTGCTACCTTTGAACAATGGTCATACTTATTCACACTTGCAATCTTTTCCATGCCTGTTCCTTAATTAAACCTCTGTTATGCAAACTTACACGATAATTTGTGTTTGTTCCATTAGTTAGATTTATGCAGTTTTATGATGCACATGTACCTAATAACAGTTTTGCATTTCTGGTGTAATGAGGCGATAAAGAATTGAATACTGGGCGTGCTCTAGACAACAGCTATCAAGATATTCGAAGAAGACACACTATGAGCGGAATAGATAAAATTGAATCGGAATATCGCATTTCACACCACCGACTCTAGACTCACGCGAGCGAAATAGATGAATACAAATATAAATTGCTCCTTTTACACAAACTTGAATCATGTAAGCAAAACAGGTGAAGAGAAAGATGAAAATCTTCATCAGTCTGGCATTATTAGATTCGCATGAGAGAAATCAATGAAATTGAATCTAAATTTCTCTATCCACTCTACTATTAATAGACTCACCATGAGCGAAGTCGATGGAATTGAATCAAAATTTTTGTTTCACTCCACCACCACTTGACTTACATAAGTGAAATACATGAAAGTGTATCAAAACTTTTCCTTTCACTTTGTTTTCACTTGACTCACGTGAGCGAAATTGATGAAATTGGATCCAACTTTCTCATTTTACTCCACTATCGCTTAACTCACCTGAAGGATATCAATGAATTTGAATCTAGATTTTCGATTTCATTCCGCCATTACTAGACTCGCTAGAAAGGAATCGGAGAATTTATATCTAAATTCCTCCCTTTTTCTCAAACATAACTGGACTCACGTGAGCAAAGTCGGTGAAATTAAATTTAAAGTTTGCATTTTATTTTACAGAAACTAAATTTTCTCAAGCGAAGCCAATGATGACTAAGCTAATTTGCGTCTTTTAATCCTCCATTACGAGACTCATATTAGGGAACTAGATGAATTCAAATGCAGATTTCTCCTTTGGGCCACCACACCTAGACTCACCTGAGCGAAATCAGTGAGGATAAAGCCAAATATCTTTATTCGCCACACAACCAATGGACACAACTGAGCGAAGTTGATGAAGAAAAGGCTAAATGGCTCAATTCACTCTGCCACCAAGTGAAATGATGGAAGAGAAACCGCAGAAAATATAGCTAAATTTCTACTTCCCTCAACCAGAGCTGGAAACACATGAGGGAAACAGATGAAGGTAATGCTATATTTCTAGCTCTACGCCTCAATCTCGAGATCTATGAGCTAAACCAAGGAAGATAAAACTAGAGTTACTTCTAACTCACCACCAACAGAACACATGCGCAAAATCGATAAAAATAAATAGAAAAAATGAACTTAAAAGAAACAAACCTGGATTAATGTGAGCGAAAAGGAAGAAAGAAAAGCTCATTGGAATGGATCACTTCACTGCCACCAGACTCTCGTCAAAAAAGTGGATGAAATCACTGCTGAAATTCTCGTTCCACTTCACCACCACTTGACTCACATGAGCAAAATGGAAGAATGCAAAGCCCAATTCATGGTACCACTTCATCAACACTAGACTTACGTGAGAGGAATCGATGAATTCAACGCTAAAAAGTTCTCCTTCCACTTCACCACCACTAGATGCACGTGAGCGAAATGGAAGAAAGTAAAGCGGAATTGATAGTGTCACTTTGCAACCACCACCGCATGGACATTTATGCTTTGCACACAGATTTTGTGACCTTGTGACACCAAACTCTATTTTGAATGAAATTATTTACGAAAAGTTAAGAAATTGCTTTATCGTTTGTGAGCTGGTCAAATAAAGCGTGGCCCATTCAATCCGCATGTTTTTGAATGCAGACCATTTTCGAAAATAAAATATTCGTAATTTCGAACAAAACGATGATATTTTGCAATCCATTCGCAAGACTACCTTCTAAGTGCAGTGATATGGAGAGGAAGCCAAAAGTGCACTCGAAGTAGGAAGCAATTTTAATGAGTAACTTCATCAATGAATGCTACGCAAAGTGGAGTATACGAGGCAGAGCAAAAGAAGACAAAGTGTTCACCTAAGGTAGGTGCAGTCATTTTTTGCCATTTAGGAGTAAAATGACTGCAGTGAACATGATCTTAATCAGTTGCAATTTTAATCAATCTGTGGACTGCAGAAATTCACTTCCTACTGAAACACTACTCTGTATGCATCATTCTGCTTTTTAAGTACCCTTACAATTCTCTTGACAGTAATGGACACAGTGTTATCAAGTTGAGCACTAACAAGACGAAGACTGAAAACTGCAAGTGGTGCATGACGAGAATAGAAGACATGTGCGTGCATAGAAACAGTGGGAGGAAGGAAAATTAAATACTAGGTCCATCACTGGCATAGCGATTGCCTCGCAAAATATCACCAACACTTCTATGCAGCAAGACATGCGGTGGTGTAATATAGATTCGTAAGAGTTTCTGCCTCATGGAGTTCCATGGAATGCTCCAAAACTGAAAATATCACTTCTTGTTTCAATATGGTGAACATTAGTTTGTACATACTAGCCAAGTAATTCAGTAAAGAGCCTATTGTGGATTCATCGACATGCCTTGTCAATTTGACTGCTTCCTACGCACCCCTTGGTGGCCGCTAAAATGCACCGCCTAAGCCAACTCAATGGGGCATTATGGCTAATTAAATGACGATACTAGACAAGCGCCTCTGTCTTCACAAAGAATGGGGGTATTTGCTTGGACTTGATGTTAACCACGTCCATAGTAGCGTGGGGGTCAAAGGTCCATTTTATGAATCTTAGCCCTTGTATCCGAGCTCGACAATGAATATCACATCTCAATGCAACCAAAAAGTGCAATCTCTAGCTCAGTTTAATTGGCTGTTACCCATTAATAATCTTGATCTGCTGGCGAGAGTTCCTGCTGCGCCATTGTTTAGCTTACCGAAAAACCGTCAGGTATATTTAGAGAAATTTATGCAAATATTAGCATGCTTTACTTAGGTCAGGCTTAAGTTTTAGTGTGGCCTCCTTTGTGGGCGTAAAACTGGATTACTTCACAGACGAAAAGTTCTTGTTGACTTCCTCCAGACCAAACCAAATACCATCTATTTGTGGAGGAATGTCCAAAGGCAACGGTTCCTTTTCAGAGAATCACAAAATGCTGAATGCTTATTCTGTAAAGCGTGTCGAACCGTACAGACTGGTGCCGATATTCCAGCGACAGCACCGAATGTCTCCCACATTCCCTCAAGCTGTAAGTACCAACAGCCTTCACCCTTATCCATTTGTTTAAAATAGGTAGTTAAATGCATTTATGCTCATTTGAGAGAAGCATTAGGCATTGGCGTTTCACAAAGTATTGGAAACTCTACCACACGTTTGAAACCGAGGTCATGTCCTGCAAATAATAGAGGGATGTTTTCAAGAGGACCATTATTCATCTCATGCAAACCACTTTCACCACGCAAAAACATCAAATGCGCCATTAGCATTGGCTTTAGCAACTGTCGCTGGGAGATTTAAAATGTAGCTGTTTTCGTTTGTATCAATTGCACTGCGAACTCTCTCATCCATCTAGCGGGTAAGAGATTTTTACATCGATGTCATGTAGCTCCAACTGAGGCCAGCGATGCAAAATTGCCTTAAAACACGTCAATGCCCTAAAGTTGTCCTGTCATCCTCCATCTGTCTCTTCATCATCGCCGTCGCAAGTCTTCGCAGCACCACATTAACCGACACCTCTCCTCCACTTTTGCAGCGTAGCTGACGATTTGGGCCAAATTTCTTGCACTCCTGACATACTGATGCTACTTGTGTACAGACGGGGCAATGCCTTCAAATTCTCTACCTTTTCCTTGCAGCATCAGCACCATTTATGTTGCTGCATAACCTAGGAATGCGTAGTCTCCAAAGCCCCGGTCACCAGCTACTCTACACTAATCAACTAAAAGCTCCTTTTGTAAGGTTTTTATTCGAGAGATCTTAGCATTCTCCTCCAGCACATGAGTCTTTCTATGCAATCACTCTCAAAACGTATCCTCTCTCACCCCTTTCCAGCACACATAGACCACCCTCATCAAGATTTATGCCTTAATTGATAACAAAGAATCTTGCACCTGGAATTCATGGCTTCAAGCCTGTTAATGAACAACCTCAACAAATGATCTTCTTGGTTCTACTTGTTATTAAGAGTGCCGTTTCCTAATCTTCTCTCACCACCGTCGTTCATCAATAACAAATTGGCAGGTCTGGCAAAAGAAAATCAGGGAAGCAGACCTGACTCAACCACCTCCTACATGAGCCAGAATTGTGACACTAACACGGTCGATTATCTAACCAGTTAATTTGCGAATAATGATTCGCATCCGAATTATCATCCTATCCGACATAATCTCAGTCGCAAAATCCACTCACTAAGCTCACCTTGGCCGAGAACATCACTAAGTAAAATGCTCATTTATGAGCACGCTTCTGTAGCAAGAGCCATCTTAAATTTTAGAGAGCCTAAAATTTTTTAGACTTCTAGTACTTGTTAACGCTTCCATTACGGCCATGTTTGGGATTCAAAATGATGAAGATATTTGATAAAATGCCCAGCTTTAGTCTGAGCAGAGGCAAAGTAAAAGCAACAAATGGTTAACTGGTAGAACATTACCCCTTCTAGGAACCAATCTTTGCAATGCCCCATTAATCGGATCAATGAAACAGCTGCCATAAAATAATGACAAGCAGAAGCCAATATTCAGCTAATTATTGAGTTCAAAAGACAGTAAAACTAATGGAGAAAATCTAGGCAGAGACGAGGTGAAGATTCAGAATGAGAGCCCTAAATCCATTAACAATCAACGACACGGCAAGCAAGCTAACATTTCCGCTTACCCTAACCACAGCTGAGGTCCGCACTTGTGCGCTCCATGAACAGAATGTAGATTGGATGCGATTCAAAGGCCAGCGCAAGCATTTACAAAGGCTTTAATCGAGTGTACTGCAGCATCACACGTTCTTTCAAAAGTAGTAGTTGCTTTTATAAGTGGAAAGGAGAAACGACTGTCCAACGCTTGGCACCCAATTTCCACAAATATGTCAAAGACCATCATCGGCAGTTACTGCACCACTGTGAAGCACTAATCATCATATAGCTCATGTGTGCCTATTTTGTCCTGCTGTTTGTGCAAACCGATGGGGAAAGGCTTACAATTTAAAGGGAAGTGGAAAGGAGAAAAAGAGATGGATTTACTTACAGTCAACCCGGTGATTGTCTTATCTGCACTACCCACCATGGTTGCCGTTAAAGACGCTACTTGTCTGGGTATTACTTTGATCCAACTTAATGCGAATTGGATAGAACCTTAATGCTTTAAGTATACAAATTGTTTGATTAAGTGTTTGAGTCGGTCGCACTCTAATTTTGTAAGCAAACCTTACCTTTGAGAGCATAAATCTCATTACTCACGAGAGCATATCCTTTACCAAGAGCATCCCAAACATTGAAGCGCGGGATCAGCAATCGCGATAAGAGAGTCTTTTATGCAAGCAGCAGGTTACAAAATTGAACTTGTCCCTAGCCATCAGGAAGCAAAATTTATCGAGCGACTCCCAAAGTGTGAGGTTCAAGTCCATAAATGATTAGTCACGACCAACCAACAACAACACGATAATGAGCAGAAATAATGTGTGGAGCTATCAGGAGGCCCGATGGCGTCTTTTATTAACATGGGTTTTTGGTGCTTTAGAGTGACGACTCCTATTTTTGTTTGAAGCTCATACTTCATAGCATTTTCTCCTTGCTGACAACATCGTAATGGGACACCAGTTCTAGCATACGTCAGTTCGAATTGCCTATTGTTTTAAATCGTTAACATACAGTTTCTTTTTCTTTAGAGAGAAGTCTAAACCTAGAAAGTGCAACTTTGCTCTGGCGACATAACAAAAAAGCAGGGGAATTGTCTCTACTGCTCCATTATGTCCAAATACGCGCCTATTGTTCATCAGCTTCTCAATAGAATGCAAGTTTGGGAAAAGATCTAGGGTGTCTTCAGATTACACATCGAATCTTACTTCAAAAGCCGTCGCGAGAAATCATAAAATTCGAGTTTCATCATTAGGGTTGCTTAGAACGGTAGCTCATAAATTTGTACACGTTCCATGGGGTGCAGAATCGCAAAAGAGCATTTGGTCCCTGCTGCCAAGAAGTGATGGGACATTGGTTCAAACATAATCAAATCAAGTCCTCCCCTCAAAATACCCGAATTCTCATTCTTTGCAGATGATAAAATTAAAGTTGCTTAATAGCTTATCACTTGGGACGCATAACGAAATGCAGTGAACCTGACCATGCGCCTGTGTCGCCTGAGGTTTCGGCCAAGCACACGGTGACCGATGCTCTGTGTTGTAATTACATGGCTAATTGAGGACTGATGCTGAAGGTCACCTGTCTACTCATTCTATTCGCGAATAACCTCATCGCAGGTTCCCAAGCAACTCGCCGTTCTCTTAACCATTATGAGTGCCTACATATGCAAATTGTGCATGGCCACATCTAGAAGCATCATCTTATGCTTGGCACACTTGGAACGCGTGCACCAAGGTGGGCAGATTTAGACTTTAAGATGCCCTCAGTGAGCACACACACTGTCGTGCATATGAGTGCATACATAAGTAAAAGCACGGTTAAATGCAGAGACATGCATGCAAATGCATTGGAAGTTAGGAGCAGCTTTGGATAGTCGAATTGTGTTGATTGGAACAATGCTTATTTTGATGCAAACGATGAACCCTTTGTCGACATCTTATTTCACACATGATTGTTATATTTAAATGAGGATGGGTTTTGATTGTCCAATGTGCCCAAGGCGTCGCGAATCCCCCGAAACACTCTTATTACATCAAAAAGGTGAGGAAGCATTCAAAACACGCCCTCGTTTCCTCTATCCGGTCATCATATATGTCAAAATTAACAAAATCACTTTCTTTTGAAACTCGAAAATAGCTTGGAACCACAGTATGTGCTATGTTTGTCGCAGTCTTTTCGAAACCTTTGATTTGCTTCGTCGCCACTTTATCGAAGCACATATTTGTAAGTTTGTGTGCATTGATCTCTGATTGAATCCAATGTGCTCTGCTCCTCAACCATAGCATTAGCATCACATGCAAACTCCCCCTATGCATATGCACCTCGTCGCACCACATTGCAGTCATGAGGCTGGATAATTCAGAAGTACGCCTTCACTGCACAGAATGCTACGCCGGATTTTCGACCCTAGAACCATTGCAAGAACACA
>MIEF01008248.1:0-25775 GCA_001870725.1 Taenia solium | reverse complement strand
ACATGTGACAGCAACACTACGATCAATGTATGCATTCGGTTCGTTGGCGGTATGGTTTTAATTTCATTGTAAATTTTATTAATGTTTCCTTGAAAATGTTATGTGTTCTCTTGCAAATCGTACCACAGCGGCTCTTTTGTCACTTCTAAGATAAATTTTACTAAAAATCTTGCAGGAAAAAAGCTGATCCTTTTTAAACAACGTGTTTCAACTCATCAATTAGGTGTCGCTTTAGGCAGGAAACATTTCGCATGTTCACGAAGCAGGTGAATTTAATGCAAAACTCAGAATTGAAGTAGGAAACAACACATAATTTTTGTGGAAAGTAAAGTACACTGGATTGGTGGTGAAACGTTGTGCTTGATAAACGATCTTATATCTTCGCTGCTTCATGTACACCATACAGTTAAAATTAACCATGATTATCTCGCACAGGTGTGTCAGGCCTTAGACGATACAGCGTCCCATCTTCTTTCTCCAGGCCTAGACATTTGGAAGCCTGTTGAAGTCCATCCACGACTCCGAAAAACAAGCATACAATCTGCTGGTGGGCAATCGCTATCGCCGGATAGGATATCACAAGACCAGAGGATAGTTACATGCAGTGATGTGATTGTTTCTCCAGGTGCATGGCATATGCCACCGCCTTTGTTCAGGCCACACATCGCCCATCTCCACACCCAACAATTTCGACGCAAACGATGTCGAATATCCTATCACTGTCTCTTAACGCCTGATTAGCGATGTTTTCATAAAGGTGCTATTCCAGACAAATGCACGGGAGTTAGTGTGGCGACATTTTGTTGTGCTTGAGCGGTTCTCCTTGTATTGCTTTGAGGTTGCCTAATGATCAGTTGCAGTTCACTTGGCACGCGCTTAGGCAAGAGCACTAAAATGTTTCTCTTTGATAGGCGTAGGTATGTCACATCAAATATTCTCCTTTAGCGCCCATGAACATGGACACGTTCATCAGTTTCACGTGCACTGCAATGGTGCCTAAACGTCATTAGACATTCTAGGCAGCATTGCTTCTCACACCCTTGTTAAATACTTATTTCGGAATTTGAACTTCACTCTCCTTCCTATAACCCACTCGTCCTCACCAAGTTAATTTTCTAGAGGCGGCTGTTTGTAATGCCTTCCACTCAGCGCAGTTAATCGGTTGCGATTTACCACAGACACCATTCCTTCTACCTTACTTCACTAAACCACCTGGCGAATGATTGGGACGGTATATAAAAACGACTGTCACATCTTGCTCCAGTTCTCGAAAGTTATGATGGTTTTACTTTAATATCTTACGATTTTTGGTCACTTTGGAACTTCCATTTGTTATATTTCTCTGTATCCTACAAGGGACAGTGTATTTGTTCCCTACCAAATAAAAGTCACCACGAAGTTCAATGAGCTTTTAGTTCTCCAGTCTAGTCCCAATGGTTTTTTCACAAATGTTAAAATTGTTAATTGAAGCGGATAGGACATGAGTCTTTATGTCCGCCAACAGTGTTGTGCATGAACGTGCAGAGCTGCAATGAATCGCATGACGGATTCCATGCCACTTCAGAGAATGCCGCCAGAACATTAACAATGTGTTGTCCTGAATGCAATGCTTTTAGGAATAATTTTTATTTCTTTCAGAATGCATTCAATTCATCGATCAAAGCTATTTGGTCGATAGAGACGAAGGATTTGTATTGGGCATCACGGATTAGTCACAATATAATTCGCACTTTTATCGATTTTCCTTAGCTCACTGAGTTAAATTTTATTGACGCCTTCATCACTTTTTGTGTGCTACGAGAATCTTTGCCCCACTACTCATGATCCATACCTACTGCTCTGTTCTTTACTAATGGGTGAGAACGAGCACCCTCTGCAATGTGCATAGACATGCGAAATGTATTCTTTGTTGCAGCACACTGCGAAGTGTATCTGCAAAGCAGCTAAGCCGCGAGAGCTCCCACTTCTACCTGCCTCAATTCCTATTCACAACTGCTGAAGTCCTGTCGGTGCTGGGTCTCACAGAGGCTTACCATTGTTCTATATGCGACCAGTCAAGTATGGAAAAGACTGTTTAGATGACAGTGGGGTCAAATGCAGCCATTCGTCTACAGGAAAAACTGCAACTCACTTTTACGCTGACTATAAACAAAGGAAACTACATGCCCTTCGCCGTTTTCAAGCACAGCAAAATTATTTGCCGTGTAAGATCCGATTTGTACGCATTGTGCTTCTGTACCCATCTCCCTTTGTTGTCGACTTCAGCTGTAAGCAAAGCCATGGCTGCTACTAATAACACCGCCTAAGACAGTCATGTTAAATTCATCCACCAATTTGATGAGTGACTGTGGCTGATGAGATGGAGCGCATTTGCACTTAGGAGAGCACTGAATGATGTGCAGGGACCACAGCATATCTCATGAACCCGGACTTGCATTCGGCCCATTCGCAAATGCGCTTTGGGCATTGACGCCAACACCATCCTAATTGCAACGGATATTTCTCAAATAATTGAACGGACTGGAATTTTTAACAAATTTTGCTGATCCGATTTAGCTCACGCGGACAATTATCATTGCGCTTCTCCGAACACTTCTGTCTTTATTACCAGACAGCGTGTGGTATTGAGCTTTGCAGAGCGAATGCTAGCATCGTTTCCTTAGTTAATGTTTACCTTCTAAAAGTATGGGGCCTTATATATTCCAAAGATCAAACGCCATTCCCATTTCATCATTTAATGATGTGACGGAAAAGGCCATATTAACCAAATTCTGATTCAAGTCATTGCATAGATCAAGCATCCATTTCGGCGTCAGGCCTTAAACAGTGCAGTGCAAATCAAAACATTACCCCACTCATGCCATTGTTGCCTCTGCTTACCCAAACATCAGTCGACAGAGAAGCGGTAGATGTTAGAGTGTGTTGTGCACCTCTCCAAAGCGCGTTGTGCTTGGGAGGATGCAGAGACAATTCATTAAACTGGATTGAACCAAGGCATTGGTGCTCGAAGACTGGTGTGCTCACCGTGGCCGTGCCTCAGCTGCTACTGCCTCGGAGATGAGGGCGTGACTTCTACGATTATATTTGCGAAGTCAAGCAAACAACATCCAGTGCAAAACACTGTTCTTCTCCATCATCAACCATCGTGTTACCCTATTGTGATGCCCTACTAAAAGCACGGCAATTGCCGCCAGATCGTGTGCATGCAACCAGAATGTGCAAAATATCTGCCTCAAAATACTTTTGCAAAAATATCGCACGTGATCCAATGCTTGTCGGAATTGGTTTGTCTGCAGTGATACACTTTGAGTTTGCTTTAAATTTGTCTACGGATCCGTTGCAGTTCACTTGGCACGCTTCTAAGCTAGGTGTTGAAATGCTACTCTTTGGCAGTTTTATGTACCAATTACCCATTTTGCGCATTTGATCTTCATGGATACGGTATTTTGTGCTAGTGCACTGAGCAGGTGACCGGCGTGGTCATGTCTCCACCTCTGGAATGCTGGCTGCAGAGGCAGGTCCGCAAGGTGTGCACCAGCCCTCGAGCGAAGCGGTGCAATTATTTCAGTTAGGTTAGCTATCTTTATATCAGCCAATGCAACTTTCTCTTTAAAGGCGCATTATGAAAACACTTAACGTCCCTCTGTCGATTTGTACGCATACGGAAGTGAAGGCCAAATCAGTCCAAAATTAATTAACTCCAATGGCGAGCTGAAGTCTCATGGCGTGGAGCTGCATCGAATCTTGCATAAATCATGGCTTTGGCACTTTAATGGTAAGATGCTTGAGGGCCGGAGATAAAATCACTCACACAACCAATCACGGGATGCATGCAGCGTGTGCAATCGCAGTGGCTTCTTAGGTCCAAGTCAGTAAGCCCCATAGGCTGATTTGTATGGGGATCATTGACATAAAACCATTGTGACTCGTGAGTTCAAATCATTCAAGATGCTGAAGAACGTTCTGCAAATCAGCCTCGTGTTACTCGTGACCACCGTTTGGGCTGCGAATGGCAGCAACAAGAAGAGTATGTACTTTAATCTGATAAGCATGGGCAAATACGCGTTTGACAAACGGTGCTATGCTCATTTGGCCATTTTCTTTCGCTGACTTCACGTACCTTTTATGACTTTTCTAAGGTAATGCGCCCGCAGATGGGCTTTCAACGTTTGATTTTGCATGAAGGAATGATGTCCGCTAAGGCTTGTCTCAGGCGGCACACATATTCTAACTCATTCATTCTAAAGTCATAAAATAGCACAATGCTTCAATTGCCACCATTGATTCTAGGATCTTGTGAGCCAACTTTCTACATTTGAATCATTATTTGATAAACAACACTTAGTTGTGTTTGAAAACCACTCCTCTTTCTTTTCTATAAAGGGTCAGTCAGGGCAAGATCCTCGCTTCCGCCATTCTTTAAATAGGGCCATGTGGGCTCCGACTTCGTCGAGTTATTTTGGAATGCCAAAGCTCTGGGCAAAGGCTTCGCTGATGTGATTAAGCCAACTGCACTAGGAATTACTGATGGTTTCACTGCAATGAACTTCTCACATTTCAAAGATGAGCACCTCATTCTTACCCATCTCTATCCCGCCAACACCTACAGAATAGTTGCGAAAGGAGTGAAGGGTGAACGCCTCGTTATATTTCGCGCCGAGGATATTGAAACAAAGCCACAAGGTATGCTTTTGAGCTTGATTGCAATGTTAATTGTCCATTCGGGTTCCTTGTGGTGCTTTATGCATTAAAAAGTAAAAAAGAACATTCATTAATTTCAATACCATGAGTCCGTTGCAGTGCTTTTTCCTGAAGAATCACATTTACATTTCGCGCATGAATTCTTTGACACATTTTTAACATATTCATGTCACACACCATCGTCAGGAAGCACTGTCGCAACTGACAGATCATCAAGTATCTCGCAAGTTAGCGGAACTCTCTAGAAGTTTCGTTCAGCAATTCGCCGCTGTTGATTTGATCCTTTCCCACTACAGGCTGCCACGATACAACGCAAATGCCGGTCCCCATGCATTCAAGTCTACCTAACGATGAGGACACCTCCTATATTTACTGACTCCAAATCTGCTAACGCAATGCTCTGCAGCATCTGATTCATTCGCGTCAACCTTGTTTTAATAACAGTAATCTGACAATGGTCACCTCCATGAGGAAGTTAGGACATGGGTGTTGATTCTCGCCCAATTCCATTTGCTTCTGTTCTCCCTCTTTTTCAACGCCAGCATGCGAGTCAGCTTCTTCCAAAAATAGACACCTGCCTCAACTTAATTCACTCACCTACTGAAGGTATGTCAACTGCGTGCAGCAAAAATGAAGTCCAAAGCGTGTGAGCAATAGATATTCTACGCGTTGGGGGTCTTTTCGAGCAACTATCATTCGATCCTCGAACGATAATAGGAAGGCAAGCATTTTGGCTCAGCAAAGCAAAATTAAGCCCATGTAAAGCAAAGACGTGCTTCCAGTGACCCATGATTAGTCATCGACGAGGAGACTTACGATGCTCAGTCCTTCCACAGTCAGTTTGGTATGTACTGTACGTCCTGAAGTAGGAGTAAGTAGTCCCTACTGCAGTCAGTTGAATCGCAACTGCAAAGTATTCACTCAATTTCTCAATATCCAGGCTCATCTCAGTGTATTTGGCACCAATGCGGCTGCAGTTGTAAGTGGTGGGAGTAAGGACCTTCCTTTAATTACCTCGTTTGCTGTGCCGCACATAAGAGGTGTTGTTGAGAAGGTGTATTTCAGCATTGTTTCATTTAGCAAGGGAAATGCAAAATATTTGCATTAAATACATAAAAGTAATAATGTCGTGTGGGAAAATTCGAGGACTTAGCCCTGCCTAATATAACAAGAATATGCCATCTGAGATTATGATTAGTGGCCGCTGCTATTGGTACACGACCTTGTATAGGAGCCACACATTTGCGAACGTGGTACATCAGGGAGGTCAACTTCCTCTGCATGCCATAAT
The DNA here is from genome assembly GCA_001870725.1 of Taenia solium. Taxonomy (NCBI): domain Eukaryota; kingdom Metazoa; phylum Platyhelminthes; class Cestoda; order Cyclophyllidea; family Taeniidae; genus Taenia; species Taenia solium. Next base: position 19,783 of record MIEF01008248.1, on the reverse strand, counting down.
GCCAAAAGCTAAAATGCATACGATGGTTTGCGGACCCCGATTAGAGTGCCTGCATCATTCCCCAACATGGTTAATGATGTTACTGGAAGAAAATGAGCAGTGAAGCATGTGCGCCGTTTGCCAGACTCTCATTCGCACGAGCTCCTCGAAGTCAAGTATTGCAAGGTAGCAGACCACCCACTCCATCGCTTACTGCGGCCCACACGGTGGTCAGCAACATTGCGAAGTTGCAGAAGCAGTTCGTTTGACTGGATTGAACCAAGGCATTCGTGCTCGAAGACCGATGTGCATTTCACTGTCCCACCTCAGTAGCTACCGTCAGGAAGGTGAAGCAGTGAATTAAACAATCATATCTGCAGTGTTTACGAAACACACTTTGCCTTCGCCTATCAACTGTCGTGTTACTTTGTTTCGATGTCCCACTGAAATCGCAGGTAACCGCAATGAAAAAGAAATGGGACTTTTGAAAGCTTTCTCAACATGATATCTCTGCAGCCTAAGAGTTGAAAAATCTGCTGATGCATTTTTGGTGAAAAAATGCGGGTGAGCTAGTGCAGAAGAGACTTGATGTTCGAATCCGACATTCGTTGAAGTGACTTTGATCTGGAGCATTAAAGAGTGCTCCTTTGATGATTTCGCCCCACTGACTCTCGAAAATGCCCGCTTTCCCCTTCAGTCTTGGTCCTCACTAGTAAGTTTCCATCACTGGTCAATGCAGAGGGCCTTATTCCCACCAACTTGTGAAAACTTGTTAAAATTCATAGTTGCATTTCGCTTCTCTATTCAGCTGCTTTTACATTTAGCAAATGCAGTTAATTTGTCTCCATTTCAAACAAGCCTTTTGTTCAGCTCTAGCATAGCATTCCTTGCATTCGTCTGCAAGTGAGTTGGTAGGTGGTATTTTACGTCGCTCATTCTTAGTAGCTGCAACTCCTATATAATATATTTCTGTACACACTGCAACTCATAGTGCATTTACTTCCTATCAATCGCTAGTTCCCACGAAATTTTGTTTGTGCACTCACTCTGATCATGCCATACTGGTTTTCCATTCGACAAGTGTTGAAACCGATGCCTGAAACCGATAGCTAGTTGCATGGTCTTGCTTCATCATACCACTACTAGAAGTTTCTTTGAAGCCATCACATGGCTCATTGCAATGCAGAACTCTGTGTGTGCCACAACAGTCCACATCCCACTTGTCAGAGCACAACATTGGCAAAGACTCGATGTGGAGGCGAGAATCTTTGCCATAGATTTCTCTCCCCCTCTCATCTACGTACCACATCATGCCAAGTGCGTAGAAAGTGCATATCCACATGCATTTAAGAAGCAAATTTGATGCGAAACAAGCGGTTGCAATTACGATGGATAAAAGATTATCAAATCGCAATGTAAAGATCGTGGGGTAGTGTGTGAATCAGCATAGTCAGCAAAAGGGCCTGCAGCTTAGCTTGCGCCCGTGCACCCCTTCTCGAATTGTTCTATGCTTGTTCCGCATAAAGGTGGCGCAATCAAGTTGATTCACTGCTCAGCCTCCCTCATCCAGTTCTGGGGTTTCGTGAACTAGGTAAATTCCACCTGGAACTTCAAGAAGGAACAAACGATTTGCCGGCATTAAACTGCCTGTGCTAAACGGCTAATTGTAGACACAATACGTGAATTTGCACAACCAAGTGAAAGCATTATTAGGATTGATTCGCGGAGTACACAGCATGTGCAGTCGCTTTCTTTCAAGCGACACACCCTCCACACCCACTTCACACATGCCATGCACAAACAGCCTGGATTATCATGCGACGATAGCGGGCGCTACTGCCTCCCAACGGCTGACCGGCAGCGTCTCCATTATTGAATCGTGCCAGATCAGTGCACGTGGGCTGTTCTGCCGTGACATTCCCTGAAGTCGCCTTGAAGTTACCCAGTGATCCGTTGCAGTTAATATGGCACCCGCTTGAGCAAGAGCAGTGGAAAGTCTTGTTTAGTAATCGCACATATAACATATCCATTTTGATCCTTCGGCATTATGGACTTGGGCTCATTTTCCATTCCACTTGAACAACGCTAAGGAAAATATTGCAACATAGGTGACCAAATTGTGACGACTAGTCATAAAGCCAACTTAAAACAGACTTTTAGGCATTGGGTAAAACATGCATTTATCGGACGCTTAGGTCCACCTAACATCCCATTTTATTTGATATTCCTCCTCATTTTCCTAGGCTTCGATAAGTAAACCACCTCATATTGGCGTATGATAAAGTGTGATAATACAGAGCCATAGGATTGGCGAAACAAGGCAAAGACCATGAAAGTTAAGAAGGAAGAATTTACGAATGGTATGTGAAACGCAGTATGGAACCATTCCCACTGCATTTACCCCGACGTGTGACAGTTGAGATGGCGGGTGGATCCAGAGGTGTGACCCATGATAGGTCAAGTTTTGGGTTCGAGGCAGCTTCAGAGAATGTTGCGATGCGAACAAAGCACAGCCTTTGCCATCTGCCTCACCCAACATTTTCAACATTTGTGTAAAACCAGTAGGAACAAATTAAGAAGATTAAGGCACATTAAACTTCGTAGTGATTTGGAGTTGGTAGGAGCGAAATGCAACAAATAAAAGTTGCGACTTGGCCAAGAATAGTAAGATAGTAACGCAGCTATCGAGGATTGTGCAGACTGAAGCAAGGCCTAACAGAAGCCCAAATCCTGCCTTAAACATACTTCATCTGAAATTTTTGTGAAGGAAGAGAGAAGGGAAGGTGTCTGTGGCAAACTGCAACCATTTAACCGCGCTGCGTGAAGGCTATTGCGAGAAACTGCGTCGAAATTACTGACTTGATAGGAATGAAAGGATGACCGTCCAATCAGCCCCTATTGAGTTTTATTCCACAAATACTGATCTAATGACTGAAGCAGACTGTTGGTGGTGTGATCTTGTTTTCGTTATAGCATTCGTAGAATTAGTGGATACAGGGTTTAATCGCCCTCATCTAGACCCACACACTGGGAAGACTGCTAATTTACACCTATGGTTGCGGGACGGAAAATACAATCTACCGGCGAACAACTGCTTTCACCAAAAAGAATATCACACGACTAGAGGATAATCACATACAGTAACAGGGTCGTTTCTCAAGCCGCATGACATGTGTCACTGCCTTCATTAAAGCCGCATGCCTTCCATATCCACAGTTATTGCAACGTCGATTATTTTGGGAGGACGCCAGTAGAACGTTGTAAAAACGCTTAAAAACATGCGCATATCACTGACTCGAGACATTGAGTTAACTCGCACTAGGTTTGAGGACTGTGAGTTGCATAAAATGGTTGCCTGGACGTTGAACGGCTGAAAAGTGGGTTTAGAGGAAGGTTTATCGTCAATTATCCTGCGGGTTCCAAAAATGGAGCCGATTGTGCACGCTTTACAATTCCAACAATCAAAAAGAATAAAACGGAACTGGAAACAAAGTACTGGATGAAAATTGCCCTTCGCCGCAAACTGGTGACCAGGGATAGATTTCATGGGGCGAAAATTTAAAAATTGGGGGATGCGTGGTGTCTCTGCATATTCGTAGTTTTACCGAAAACGATGAAGGCCAATGGAAGAGGAAAATTGATTGACTGCATCTAGATATGCCGATTGAGTGTGTGAAAATGGGTGATCCAATAGGAAAATAGGCAGGTTCCCCTTTGTTAAATGGCGTGACAGGGATGAGTGCGTTTGGCAGAAACATGTCCCTGAATTGAAGGGAAAATATGCCCTTCTAAATGCATCCACGAGTGAAGAATGCACATCGCCTCAAAAACACAACCAAGAACGCAACAACGGGGATTGGAAAGCAACTTGAAAGTGATTTTCAAAACAAAAAATAATTATTAATGAGAACAGCTCCCATGCTAAACACCGGCGTTCAAAATAAATAAATTGGGGATTTTTAATAATGTAAGCAGCTTTCATGCTAAATGTTGGCGTAATTTGTTTTGAAAGCAGGCCTCATGATTCCAAAATTTTTCGCTTTGTAAACCGAAGCGCAATGGGGTTTGATTTACCTTAGGATGAAAGCTCAAGTCACTGCCTCGGGAAAAGTAATGCTACTCATTAAATTAAGGCAAAAACAAAGTGCACCATGCACAATGTTTGAGAGGCGGATAATTCAATTTTCTCAGAGGATGCCAGTTAAAATCGCCGAGGCGCAAGTTACACTGCGAGTGGCAATGCTCCACGTATCACGGTGTCGAGATGCACCCCGTTAAGAAAATACCATTTCATTCCAGTAAACACTTCTAAGTGCACCTCATCGCACAGAGTGTGGGATGGGTAAACACATCTACATTGCGTTGATCAAATCGGAGACCCAAAACTAGAAGCAACGAGAACGAGGTAAATGTGTAAAAGGTGACGCTGAATTCCAGCCACCGAAAGAGCCTTTAAGGTCACACCCCTGAATTTACCACCGCTTTGGAAAACAGTTTAAGAGATCGCTAAGACTCTTCAGTTGGAATTATTTAGCATCATAGGAGACTTTAAAACAGCGAGGTGAGTTTCCGTACAGTGTTCGTCCTACGGTTGCAAAGAGCTGCCTGGCAATAAGAAGTGATGATTTGGCTAAACGGATCTGAGAAGAACCTCTCCCACCTTCCTAAGTAGCAGTCAATTTCAGATCTGAGTAATAGTCCAGCCGGCAGAACAGTTAACTAATACAGCGGATAAAGGGCGATGCATGAAGTGAGAACAATCGCTAAGGCGATCTGGAGTCTAGTGCTGAACCCATCTCTGGAGAGTATGCGGAAGGGGAATGTTCAGAATGGGAGGGTCGCAGGCCAGGTTAGTCGCCATGGATGCAGGGTGGATGGATTCAGGTCTGCAGAATATAGCTTATCATTCATATCCTATCCACTTAATCACCTACGTTCAGTCTGTTTGAGTTGTTTGAGCATCTCTACTGCAGGCAGGGAATGAGCAAACCACCCACCTCTCATTCCATATTTTGAAATTCCGGACAGGAGTGAGGCGCCACCGATCAAGGCAAGCGAAGATACCTAATTTAAGAAGCCGCTGGCCTTCATGTACATCAACTATTTGGTCAAGGAAAATGGATCTCATTGTAAACTGGAAGCCATAAATCAACGAAGAAATGGGAGAAAAGTGAAATGTGTTGATAATATCAGGTTAAAAGCCTTCATCTTATACCACGGTGTGGGCAGAAGTGCTTTGCATATAAGGTGGGGATTATCGCCGTTGTTGTTGCCATCATCCAGGGCAAAATATGGTTGGAAAAATGGTGCCGCGTATTCTGGCGACCATCTGCAGTATGCAATGGAAAACTCACCTTTGCCTTTAGCCCATGTCATCTGTATTCTGTCTAGTTGTCCTTGAAATAAATTATTTATTGTGCTACAATAGGTTAACACAAATTTTAGCATTTAGAAAAATGTCGCACTCAAAGGGCTGTTTGAAGGCTTTTGAAATGTTTATGCGTCAGTTAGATGACAACTAAAAACGGTTTTTACCGCAAATCAGAGAATGGTCCCGAATCGAGTAGTCGTTAACATACGAACAGCCATATCAATGCTGTGCGTTTCGACTTAATCAAAGAAGGATCGCAAATATCCAATGTGCACAAACGGTAACTCATCCTTACCACCTTTGTTGAGACAGTTAAAGTCGAATACCCAAACTTATTAAGTTTAAATTTTGGTCCTTAGCGGGGTCCTTAATGCATGCAGATGCTGTCCACCGCTTCAGGAGCGTGGTGCGCCTGCTTAGTGGCAAAGGTGGAAAGTTTTACTGGTTAAAATTTGAATGCGCATATTTTCACAAATTCAAAAAACCTTTAAAGGTAGCTTAATAACGAAGAGAATATGCGAACAGGGTGAAACATTGGGTAGGAACGAGAGTCAACTGACCATAAATCGCCATGTCTTACCAAAATTGTGCAAGAGCTACTAAAAGCATTTTGGTCATACAATTTCGTTTGACGAAAATCTAATATGGCACTCGACTCCTCTTAACTCGCGCCATATGTTGCCTCTTTTAAGGCAAACATAAATCAAGAGGGAATTGGTATTAAGTAGGCTCGCTATGCGCCCTTCTAAAGGTGCGTTTCAACTTAACTCAACTAAAGTCTTCGTGGTTGAAGTCTGGTGTGCATGTTACCGTTCAGCCGCAGTAGTTACTGTCCCGGAGTTGAGAAGATGACATTCACAATCGAATATTTACCATTAACTAATAACAATTTAACAAAACACATTTTTGCCCTCTGGTATCAGCCATGCCGTTGCGTTGTTTAGACGTCCCACGGGAAGTCCAATTTACCCTAGTGCATAAAGTAATGTGCTTTATCAGTTGTCGGGCGTTCATGTGCATACTGCTTAAGAGGGTTAAAAATCGGCTTCCATGTATTGTTTCTAAACATTGCGCAAGAGCCTATGCGAGTAAGAATTTGAGACTACCCTTACATTCTTTGAAGTGACTTTGAAGCTATCACATGATCCACTGCAGTTCACTCGGTGCTCCTTTGGGCAAAAGCTTTGAAATCTTCTTCTTTATAATTTCTCCCTTTTGATATTTGTTGACAACTTCCTGCTTCTGTAGTATTATTACACCTCACTTTCATTTTCCGCCGTAGGTTAATGATAATTTCCAAAAAGTTGAAGTCACGAACCTTTTACTTTCCAGTTGTTCTATTGTTCAGACACAAGTAAACAATCGCTAGATTAAAGGCGATTTACACTCAGATTTGTACACAACTATTCCTAGTCCAATTGTAATTCACGTAGGTTGTGCTTCTGCACACCCCACAACCAACACCGATTTCAGTACCCATCACCTGCTTAGGCCTACCAATTTCCATTCGCGTGTATCTCTTAAGATATGAACCTTCGGGTTTTATTGCCCACATGTTAAAACTGGTGACTGAAGGAGCTATTCGGTGGTGTAAGTTTGCTGTCGTCGAAACAGCCCTATAAGTTTCCTTGAACCTCCCATGGGAACAAACACAGCTCACATCTCTAGGTGTACCACAACAGGCAATCTGTCACCCGGCAGAGTAATTTTATTGGAAAAAATTCTACGTCGAAAGCGATTACTCCTTGGCTAACAACCTTTTCTACCTCGTTAATCAGGTGCCACATTTGGCCGAGTGCTTAGTAAAGGGGGCCTTTATGTTCACGTATGAAGTGGTTTTGATGGAGAGCACGAGATTGTAATTAGAATGGATGTATTTCAACTCTATTTCATAGTGAAGAGCATTGGTTTATGTCTGAAGCAGCATAGTGGGTAGCTAGACTCCAGGGCTTTGTTGGCTCACAGGCACTCCTTCCTTGATTTTTTCCATATTAATTCTGCACAAAGGAGGTGTACATGGTTGACAGAGCATTCAATCTCCTTCATCGAATGCTAAGGGTTCATTGACACCAACAGAAGCCATCGATAAAGGACAGACAATCTAACGGTGCTGAACAGTCGGAGCTAGGCGGCTACTTGTAGTTACAAAACAACATAACTCACGACTAAAAAATCCATGCTCAGCAGTAGGATTGTTTCTCGGTGTGCACAGCATGTGTTACAGCAACCTTCTAAATTGCGAACTCTCTACACTCCCAGCATGCAAAACGAGGTGTTTTGAGACATGGCATAGGCGATCGACACGAACATTTCCAAATCCGGGTGCGAATGGGTCCGAATTGGGCGGGCGCCATAAATGAGTGTACAACTACAAGTCGATGAAGGAGAAGGGAAAGTTCAAGGCTATACGCGTTGGTTTGCTTACATCCACAGCGACTGTTTTGGTTTTCACCGTATATTGAATGGGATTTTGGTTGCGCCTAAAATTACCCCTTTTCTGCTACGAAGTGCTTTGCATCCACAACCCATGATCCTTGTTCCTACCGGCCTGTGGGATGGTCTGCTCTTCACCAACTAGTCAACACGACTGCCCTCAGTATTGTGCTTGGACATGTAAAATGGCATCCTTGTTACTACGCACTACAAAGCGTATCTGCAATGAGAGTTCCCACCGTTGCCTTAATTATCTACGTAATGCTGTTTATCGTGCCGTTTGTTGCCCATGTAAGTCAAAATGGCATTTGATAAAAGCATGGTGGAGGCAGATGCTGACTTTGAACCATAGCAAACCTGAAAACCCTGTTTTGTGCTGACTAAAACTAGAGTGATGTCTCAACTTTTGCCCTTTAAATGCTGTACTTATTAAAGACACGCGAACTGCCAATCCTTGCCATCTTTACCTTCTTTTGTTCACTCAAATTGATTCAGCCAACTGAATCCTGCGAATCGTGAGTGCGCGTTCATGTCTTTCCTAGGATTTCGGAAGATGGCCCGCATTAAGCTGGAGAAGTGTGGTCCTGGGTGGTCGTGAGCCTGTCGACATAAACCAAAGCCGTGGGCTTATTTATTCACATCACTCGTAGGTGTTAACGACTTACCATGACTAGCCATTCTTACATTCTGCTCCTACCAGTTGCAAAACCCTCTGTGACTAATGTGATGCCCTTTTTACATGCACTTGGCCTCATGCGACATGCAGTTGACGAGATGGAAAGAGTTCTTCGGCAGAGAAGCACGCTTCTACACCCAGTCTCCTGCATTGTTTCTACCCTAACCAACAACAGTTGAGCTGTTGTTGTGTACCCCGGGCTGTGCAATGTAATGGATCACATGATTGGTTGGAAAAAACACTAGAGAATGTAACGACAAGGACAAAATCGTACCACCGATCATCTGTTTTAGACAAAGGACTTAACATTTGTGGAGATGAGTGAACGCGAATTCGATTTAATGCCGTCGGATGGTCCGAAACCTCGGGCCTAGTCGATATAAGTCGAGAGCCGGATCAACTGAATTGCACCATGCTTATGTAAAACGAGCGTGGGAAATATCGAGGAAGGAGCTCCTGGGGTCCAACTAAGCTGTGGGGCTATTTGCTGACTGTGTTGCTTCACACATGATCTAATTCTATTTGAATTGTGGATAAAAGCCAGTTATTGCAATCGCATTCTTTGTTTTGAATCAATTCTTTTTTCTACCGGGAAAATAAGGATGCATTTGCTTAAGTTCATCATCAGATGTGACACATAGTTAACTGGAGAGAAAATTCTTTGGTAAAAATGCCATTTTGCCTCGTGTCCTTGCAAATGTAATTGGTGAAACAAGTGACAAAGTAGCTGTTGTGGTTAATCCAAATCACTGAACTCTAACGGAGCATATGATGGGTTAGAGAAACTTCAATTTACCTTGCGACTTGGACATGGTCTTTTCCCAACCACCTAACACTATGTGAGATTGCAAAGCAGGAAAGCGTATTTTCATACGGTGCTCGTCTCTGCTTTACAAAAAGCCGCTTATCATTAAAAAGTGACAGGTTGGTCGAATGGATACGCACATAAATTCTTCCAACATTCTCAATAGCGGCCAAATTTATTTCTACTAAATGGCTTCCGATTAGACAGTTGGATAATGCTCTGGATAAAATGTTACGTGCATATAAGCAACTGAAGCTATGCTCGATATTGAATAATGGATGCGAAATACGATGGGGAATTCCAGTGCTGAACGCATAATTGGAGAGCAGAGAAAAGGAAGGAGGTTAGGAAAAGAGGCGCACTGACCAGGGCTGGAGTGGTAGATCTAGGATAAATGGAGCCGGCCTTTCAAAACGTTGATTTGTGAATCACATCCAACGTGGTGAAGGCTTCTGCGCCTTACCTAACATTCGGCAAAGAAATTTTCTTCCACCTGCTCCTCTCTGCCTATCCCAGACAAGGGGGAGAAAAGCGCTAGACCAAGAATAATGCATAACGCCTGTATTTGTTCACTCAATCTTTTGCAAATTCTTGATGGTTACTGCTATTGGCACAAATCTGTCGCTTTAAAAGAAAACGAAAAGATGAATGGCATCGCTTGCGGTAAATAAAAGCTAGAATCCGTACCGCAGAGTTGATTTTCGAAAACAACTTAAGCATTCTTAAAAGCCTCCAGTTCCCTTTACTTTACTGGTGATTACCTCCATGCTTTGACGCTAGGAATGGAAAGTAGTCAACTGCGGGCTGTAACGTAGTCAAAGCTGTTAAAGTACGTGAAGGCAAGGTCAAGTACTTTGAGACGCCAAATCACTGAGATCTAGGACGTTGGTCTTCCCGCGGACGAAAATGCCATGTCACAAGCGTGCAATAAAGTAACTGAGTAGAAAAAATGCTGTGGACCTCGCAAAGCAGGAAGGGTTACAATCTATCAGTCAATCAAGTCCGACTTCACTAATGCTCCTCACGATATCCCGTGCACATTGCTGGTTCGACTAAAGAGGACTATGAACGAAATTCTGTGCATACGATGCTAACAATGACCGGAAATAGCAATAATTTATTGCAAATTGTATTCCCTTCCTCACCTTGACTCATCGCTAGCGTAAAAGTATCGGAACAAAGTCGCTGCCAAAACACGATTCTTTACCAAAGAATCCCTTATATTTTGCTAATTAGGTGTCGCATATGCCAAGTGGATAGCAAGAAGCATCCATGCATTCACGGATCAAGTCGATTTGACGTACAACACAAGACTGCAACAAGGATATTTTAAATCTAATTGGTGTACAAAGCAAAGAACATTAGGTTGTTCATGATGAAGTGCATTTGACTGATGGCCTTACAGACTCTTTGGTTCACGTGCACACATTGGTTAAAATCTACGCATCAAAATACATTGACTTTGCTAATACAGCGTTCACTGTCCTATATCCTGGTCTGAGCATTCAAAAGCCTGCTAGAATACGCTAGAGACTGCAAAAGAATAAACAAGCTACCGGTGGCCAGGTCCCTTCGCAAAGCATAATGTCACATGAATAAGAAAAGCCACGTTAAATAGCAGGATTGTTTTTCGAGCCGAAGAAACATGCTCCACCACCTTCGTTCAAGTCACACACTGCTCATATCCCTGTCATACAATTCTTGCATGAACTATTCCGATCACTCCGCCATAATAGTGAGTGCTAATGTCTCTTTACGCCTGGATGGCCACGGTTTCATAAACGATCTATGTCAGAACAATGCACGAGGGCCAGTATGGGCGAGAGCTTGCTGTTCTTGAATGGTTCTCTTTGAAGCTACTTTGAGGTTGCCTAATGATCAGTTGCAGTTCACTAGGCACTCGCTAGGCTAATAGCCCTAAAATGTCCTCCTTTGACAGTCTCGCGTATGTCTCATCAATTGCATGCATTTGGCACTCATGACGATGGGCTTATTTACTCAGTTCACTTGCACTGCAACAACAACTTTTTGTTGTTTACCCTTCTAAGCAGTCGAAACATGCCAAAGTAGTCTGCTCGAAGCATTAAGCAGTTCACTAATTCGTTAAATGACACCTACCAGCCAAAATGACTTGGGGTTAGCTGATCGGTTTTAGGTGCAAAGAGTATGTTGAATTAATTCGCTTTTACTTTTACTTACTTTCAATGTTCTGTCCTTGTAGATTACACCACGGTAGCATTTGTTTTACCCACTTAGCAACTAGTTTCGCGAAACATAGGGGCTTCAATACTACGAAATGCAGCATATAAATCTTCACTTATAGTAGTTTTTCACTGCAAAGAAGAAGCTGCGGTTTGACGGTGTGCACCAGTCCTTGATGCCGCAGCACGGCATGTCTTCCCCGTGGTCGGCGAAATCAAAGTGGCATGAAAGAATGTGTAGTAATTATGAACCAGCTAGGGCATTCAAAGTTGCCAACAGTGGCAAAGGGCTAGACGCGATTCCATCCGAGGGATTCAAGAAAACAGATTCTTTGCAGAAGTGGCCATCATCTTCGCAATCAAAGGTGCGAAATGGCCATTAAAATCATGAGCCGCGTGTAATCACACATTCTACGCCTCTTTGGAAATGATGCGATATCATTCATTCGAAGGTCAAGTTCCTATTGAGCAGTGCTGTCCGGATGACGTGATTAACTTCTAACTATATGCGTTCCAGATGTCTAGTTGCCTACAAAATAAGCACGTCTATCTGCCTGACGATGCAACACTGACCACTTAAAAGCAATGCCATTTATGTTCCATAAATGCAGCTAATTGGAAATCCAGCTCGATGAAGGCTTTAATAGCATTATTGCCCTCTCATTTGAAGAGCATTTGGAGAAAGCAAATACTATCACTACACATCATACTTAACTTTGCTCATCTTGGAACCTACTCCAAGTTGGTTCCAACGAGTAGACATATGTTCGCGAGGTAAACACCAGCTAAAGCTATTTTTGGTGGTTACTGAACCATTTTTCGAAAGCATCAATCATCTGGTACTCGCTTCGTTTCTAGTAAATGTGGAGCTATGAAATCTAGGATTGCCTGCATTCAAGCATAGTGCATGTCAACATATAGTATGAGAACAGATCTGCAAGAATGTACAGGTGATTGGCATTGCCAACCGGAGTTTAATTTCTCCTCAATCACAGGTGCATGCAATTTCAGGAGGCGGATGTGAAAAAATTTGAAATGAAATTCAATGTGCTAAAAGTTTGTTTGCGAAGAAAGGCTTGCTAGCCGGGTACTTAATATCAATGCAATGGATGCACAGATCGGAGAATTCTGCATACTGCTGCCGGGGACAAGCAAGTGGCTGCAATTGAATGCGTTAAACATGCTGTAGTATTCCATCGCAGATATTATAGAACTTAGAATCATTCATGAAGTTAAAAGCATGGCATATAAGCTGATAATATACTGCCGACGTGGAGATGTCTTAAGAGACAGCCAGCATGGCCCAAAGTCCATGCTAGATAGCAGGGTCCCAAGCTCATTGGTCTACCCTCCACTTTAAACATTGCAATGAATGTGAGTCTTTGGAAGAACAACTGAATACCATCTATGATTGACTAAGTGTGCTTTTCACATTGCCTATCCACGAAGGATATTCTAATTTTGGTTGCATGCATGCACCAATCACCTTATGGATCAATGAGAGGTTACCTTGCTCTCCGATATGATTGTCACACGCATGACATGCGATTCGCAGCTTGGGTATTTCTAGCGACTTCATTGTTATATGCGGTTGGCCAGAGTGATGCATCTATAGTGACTACCACGTAGGGCAAGCAATCACCCGAATTCTCTTACCATTTTTCATGATTTTAGCCTTAGGCGCGGTCCAGCATGAGTATGACTACTTGCAGGCTGCACATGTTGAGCGGCGGCGAATGCGAGACTGAAAATGATTTCCATGAATATGATGCCAGATAGCTTGTCGTATCACATGAGCTTTAGTTTACTTTGATGTGCCAAAATAGTCGTCTCCATATCGTCCTTTGAAGACGACATGATTACTGGCATTATAGACCCCTCTACCAGTAGACCATCTTTGCCTAGATGCTTCAAACATTGCTTCTGTTGTACGCATAGACAGACTTTCAGCAGACAAGCAACTCAAGTCGGAAGACGTTGACTTGCATGTTGGAGTTGGACTTCCTCCGCATGGGCAAGAGGACACAAGTAAATAGGATCAGATGGATATCAAGTACGTATCTTAATTGCCTCATAGGGTTGGCCATTATCAGGTTACAGTTCTTAAAGCAAAATTGGCACGAAAGAACAAGATGTTACAGAGCGCTGCGTTTGTTGACTTGAAGGCAGTAAATAGGTAAGGTGTCTTCATTGTTAGGTTGACTTGAATCAACGAAGATTGGCAGTCGCTTTGTTTCTCAGCAGTCTGTTTGGAACAAACTGATTAGTTCACCAGTCACAGATCACCAAGCGAAACGCCTGAACAGTTTCACTAACTTACGCTAGATGCGCGGAACATCCACTGGTTGTGGTGGTGTTTCCCTGCGATGCCGTGTAAGACAAATGTGTTAAAACTGGATCACAGAGTGCATGCGCATAATGCAAACATTAATTGTGATGCAGTAAATATTGCAAAGACTCATAGTGAGAATACCAGCATGCTTTACGTTTTGATGCACAAAGTATCGCAAGGAAATTACGTGTAGATTTAGCACTACAAGCAAACTCACAAGTCTGACGAATGGCTTTGTTTTGACATCCTCGCTGCAAAACAGTACGAGATGTTCACCCTTCAATGCTTCCAGGACCACTCTGTAGGTGTTATCAGGAAAGAGATGAGTAAGAATGAGATGCCCACTTAAGAAATATGAAAAGTTCATCCCAGCGAAGGAAATTGTAAGTCCTAATGCTGTCAGTTTGATAATGTCTGCGTAGTCTTTGCCCAAGGCTTCAGTATTCCAATTTAGCTCGAAGAAGTCAGAACCCACTTGGCCCCATTCGAAGAACGGCGGAAGCGAGGGTTGATCCGTGACAGATTCTGTTGTCGCTGAATCTTTATTGCAAAGGAACAGGGGGCAGTTTTAAATGCGTCAAAGTGGTTTATTCACATGGCCACAAAATGCAGAACGTTAGTCCACAGCACCATTAAAATAATGGTTGCAAGCAATAACATTCCAATAGTTTATGCCTTTAGAATGAAAGTTTCAGTTATTATTTGCCGTCCTGCACAATAATTAGCAAACATTATTTCCCGATACGAAATCAAAGATTAAAACACAATAGTGGACGCAGTACATAGGAATGATAAAGATGGTGCGTGAAGGCAGTGAGTGAAAATGACCAAATGATCAAATAGCACCGCTTGTCAAGCACTTACACGTGCGAGCTTGTCAGAATTAAAAACATACCACTCGCTTCGTCGTCTCCCGCAGCCCACACGGTGGTCACCAATAACACAAGGCTGATTTGAAGAATATACTTCGGCATCTTGAATGGTTTGAATTTACGAATGACAGCGCTTTTATACAAGTGATCCACATACAAATCAGCCTATGAGGCATCTTGATTGCGATCGACAAAGCCACTGTGGTCGCACACACTGCTTGCATCCCGTGATGGGTTGCGCGAGTGATTTTGCCTTTAGCCTTCAAGCTTTTTGCCAATAGAGTACACAAAGCTGTGATTTGTACAAATTTCAACACAATTCCAAGCGTAGAAATTCAAGTTGACGCTTGTGTTACTTGATTTGGAGTTACTTGGCCAAGACGTCTCTAGACTTCAACATCGTCTAGAAAGTGCATTTCATCGTATAAGCCATCGACTTCAATGACCGAACTATAGGCCAGCAACGGCAAAGTAGTCTGCGATTCTAGCCAAGCTTTCGCGGAACTTGCTCGGCTAGGGTGCTCACATAATTCCGTTTTCTGCCACTCAAAATTGTCATGGAACTCATTTCTACGCTTCTCTTGCGTCGTTTTCCTCAGACATGCCCAAACCGATGGAGGCATGCACAAATACATAAAATAGGGAAAATAAATCCATATGCCCATTTCTCCCTCCCATGCCAGAAAGTGATCCTGCTTTATTTTTGAGCCCTACAAAAGGCGCTGCATATTGCATTACAGAAGGAGCGGAAATTATAGCACCCTCGCAAAATTGAGTAGCAGTAACATCAGCGGAGCAATAAATCAACACTTGTAAACCCAATGACTAAGGCTGATGGATGATGGTGTGATTGTTCTGCGCTGTCGGATTTTTTGTAGTTACACCTTTGAGTACAGCACACCGGCTCACCTGTCACTCAATTAGTAAAGCATCAAGGAGGGTTCTGTGTGAAAATATGACTCCTCTAGGCAAAGAATTATTTGAGATAGACTAAATGGGTTCCACGTTAGGGTAAGCGCAAAGTAAAAGCATACCCTTTTGTACAGAGGATGTGAAATTGCTAAAACGCACAGCATTTAATCAAGGTGCATAAATTAAGCTTGCTTAAAAACTGAAGAGCACAAATATTTGCATGGAATGGCATGGTCAGGAAGGAATTGGCTCCAGCACAGCATGCTGACCATCTCTGAAAATTCTCCAAATTCACCAGATACTTGAATAAGGGGAAGCGCTTAAATTCAATTTAGCTTATCATATTAATCTACCGGCATCATGCACAAGACAGAAGATGGGCACACTGCCTCGTGTGTCGAAAACAGAGCCCTTTTGGCCAATGCGAGCATGGATCACGAGCTGTGGCTACGACACACTTCATAGTGCACAAGGCGTCACTTAAATATTTCCAAAATCGTGTTGAATGAACAGAAAAAACCAGGTTAACTACCGTAGTTACGAACGCATGTAGTGCGTGGTGGCTCAACCTCCTCCTCCTCCATCAGCTGATAGCTTTGCACCCATTTACCACGTCCGCCCAGATCAAAATTACTGGCAGTCCAATTTGGATTTATTGCTGCCAGTTGCTTGCGCAATATCCTACAGCACCTCGTCGCTGTATTTTCCACAATTGGCTGCCACTAGCAGAGAGACAGGCTCAGCCTGACTTCTTTTCTAGCATGTGATGAAGCGATTTCTATGCATTCTTAAAGGGCTGAAGGATCAATCCTTCACTTCTTCTACCCTCCTGAAGTGGCGGGTTGGAGAAACACGCACAGGTTGTTGACCCCCTCTAGACGTTGTTGATCTCAATTTGCAAAACTTGCTAGCAAAATGCATTTTTATGCCCAGCCCATTCTCGCGGGAATGATGCAATATTAGTGATCGAATCGTGATGTCTGGTTATAAATCAACGTAGAATATTCATGCACGCATTGCGTAAAATGCTTCTAACTTATGCTGCGACACTAGTTTACCTAGCCTCCCAGTTCACCTTGGTATTCCTCCCCGATTTTCCTGGGCTCTGGTAAGTAAGTTAAAATGCATTGGCACATGGCAATTTCTCTAAGGAGCTAGATGATTACCAAATTGGAACGAAATCCATTAACGTCAAGAGAGCATACATTATGAATTATATGTAAAAGATAACACAGACCCTAGCCCTGTGTTTTCACACAAATGAGTGGCAGTCGAGATTGTGTGGTGGATGCAGAGATGTGACCTATGATAATATCAGAAAATGAGATCAAAGTAACTTCAAAGAATGCTGCAACAAAAACAAAATCGCAGCCTTTCCTTCTCGCTTCAATCAACAATTTTAACATACGTGAAAATTCATTGGAACTAGACTCAAGAAATGAAAGTGCATCAAAATTCGTAGGGATCTGGAGTTAATAGGAGGAAAATGCTTTGCCACCTGCGTGGTACAGGGAAATGTAGCAAGTGGTAGTTACAACTTGATTAAAGTTAGTAAGCTTCAAAAGCTTGAATTATAACGCTTTAACGAATGCGGCAAGATCTGACAGGCGCATAAATATTGCTTAAATCATTCATCCTTTGGATCAGTGAAGAGGGGGAGAAGGAATGATGGCTGTGGTAAGTCGTAACCAGTTAACCGCGCTGCGTAAAGTCATTGCGAGCAAACGCCTTCAAAGTATTATCCTAAGGGAACCAGTGGGTGATCAATCTGTAGTTTCTGGCCTCATGGGTTTGTAATGCATTACAACCGCAATTTCATTTGAAAGAAACTGAAGTAGAGTATGATCGGCATTGGGAGCATTATTTAATGCTTTAAGTCGCATTTTCAAACCACAGCAAATTTCCGGCAATTTATTTGCGCTTACACTATGCCAAGGGCTGGGAATTCAAAATTCAGAAGTGACTATTGGTCAAACATCCGACAAGTGTGTGGGAACTAAAAATGCTTATAGTTGCTAATGACAGAAAATCGCCAAAGCAGAGTGGGTGAAATGAGTGAACGCGCCCATGGTCATGAGTGCCAAGATAGTGAAGTTGATTAAACATACGTGAAGCTACTGAAGGAAAACCTATTAGTGCTCTTACTTAAGCTAGTGCCAAGTAAACTGCAACAGATCATAAAGATACCCTAATGCAACACAAAGGGAGCCACTCAAGAACAACGAGCTCTTGCCCATAGTGGCTCTCGTGCATTGTGCTGGCATAATCCGCTTATGAAAACGTCGCTAATTAGGCGTTAGGAGACAGTGGTAGGCTATTCTAAATCGTTCGTGTTGAAATTGTAGGATATGGATATAGGCGATATGTGACTTGAACAGAGGTGGTGGGACATGCCATACGGCTCGAGAAACAACCTATTTGCTGCACGCGACTATCCCCTAATCTTGCGATGTTTGTATCCTCTAACTGGGGTACACATGTGTCCGAACTGGGCGAACGCCACAAGGTTGTGTAAAACTACCAGTTGTTGAAGGAGAAGCAAGTGTTTAATTTGTTGCACATGGCTTGCGTTTGCATCGACAGTAAATGTCGCGTTTACTGCTGTTCATCGGATGAGATCTTAGTGAAGTCTAAATCACCCGTCTGTCCTACAAAATACTTTGCGTCCAAAACACATAAGCCTTGTTCCTACCGGACTCTGAAGTGGTTTGCTCTTTACCGACGAGTTAGTACAACCGCCTTCAGTAATGTGCATCTTCATGTAACTTGGCGTGCTTGGTATTCTGCACTGCTAAGCGTACCTACCATGAGGGATCTCAATGTTACCTTAACTACACTAGCACGGGCTTATTCGGGATCTTATGCTTTGCCTTGGCTTAGTATCTGCCAGATTCCAAAGGTCCGCCTTAACTTATATGCTTAAGCGTCTAGGTTCCTTTCAACAGGGTTTAGACCTACTTAATCCACTCAAGTAGAATTGGCGTTAGGTTATGCGCATTGATGGCTGGAGCACCGCGCCGTTCATTATTCATGTAATCCTAGAAGGTATTTGATAAAGGCATGGTGAAGGCGAATGTTAACTTCAACAACAGCGCTAGCAAAATCATAGCCATTGCCTCTCAAGTAATGGTGCTCACTAATGGTATGAAAACTGTCAATCCTTGCATCTTTAACCTCGTTTGTTCACTCAAATTAACATGGCCAAATAAATACTGCCAGTGATAAGCATGTGTGCACGCCTTCCGCATTAAGTCGGCAAAGCGTGTGCCTGGGTTTTCGTGAGTCTATTTACACAAACCTAAGTCGTGGGCTTATTTATTCGCAGCACTTGTACACATTAATGATTTGCCAATTTCAGACATTCAGTCAATCAGTTCCTACCAACCGCAACTCCCTATGAACTTCAGTATGTTCATCGCTCTCCAATCCATTCCGACGGTTTTATCGCAAATGTTGAAATTGTTGATTGAAGCAGATAACCAGGGATGTGATTTCACTTTTACCGCGACATTCCTGGGAACTGCATTGAACTCATCATGTGACTCATCGTAAGCCACATAGCTGGATCCACTGCATTAGCCCACCTGCCACTTTTTGAGTAGAAGCGTTGGGAAGGCTTCCATGTGACAATTCGCGCACAATTAATAACATATGCTTTCCTAATGTGCATAGACTTTGTCTTGTGCAATCAATCTTCTAGCACTATTTTAGCAAGTTTAACCACGATTTAACGTGCGTTGGTTTGCGTATCGGGACCTAACGAGGTCTAGCAGGGTTTGCGTAGAAAACCAGGGTGGTCGACAGATCAGCGCTGGCATATTCATTAGATGCATCTGCTTAATGCGGACATAGATATTCTAGCTTGAGCGTAGAACTAGCTGACAAGATTCGACCACTTAGATTGCACTAGTCTCACGGGGATGAACTTAACAAACGAGTGCCTCTCACCAACAGGTTGTGTGATTTGAGGCAAGGAATGCTCAAATGCAGTCGTCACCTAGTCTGACTTCTACCGCCTCCCTACATCGATGAGAGGAAATGGTCCTTTATCCTATGGAATGTGCACGGAATTGATGGCGATTGCTACCAACACCTTCTCTGTTCCTACTTAAACGGAAAGGAGTGTGACTGGCAGACTATAGTGATGCTGGAATGTGTTTCAATTGCAAAACGACTGGCTACGAGACTAATAATGACAGGCC